>OOFE01015304.1:32609-42950 GCA_900323365.1 Monocentris japonica | reverse complement strand
CCACAGCCTACCTGAGTATTGTTGCTGACCATGTCCATCCCTTTATGACCACAGTGTACCCATCTTCTGATGGCTACTTCCAGCAGGATAATGCACCATGTCACAAAGCTCAAATCATCTCAAACTGGTTTCTTGAACATGACAATGAGTTCACTGTACTCAATGGCCTCCACAGTCACCAGATCTCAATCCAATAGAGCACCTTTGGGATGTGGTGGAACGGGAGATTGGCATCATGGATGTGCAGCCAACAAATCTGCAGCAACTGCGTGATGCTATCATGTCAATATGGATCAAAATCTCTGAGGAATGTTTCCAACACCTTGTTGAAAGTATGCCACGAATTAAGGCAGTTCTGAAGGCAAAAGGGGGTCCAACCCGGTACTAGCAAGGTGTACCTAATAAAGTGGCCGGTGAGTGTATATGTATGTGTATGAGTAACACTCGTCACCAAACAAGGACAGTTGAGGATCTGAATGCTGACGTCCAACCTCATAAAACAAAATGCAGTGCCGCTGCCCCTGTGTCCTCAAAGAAAACTGATCGGAATGGAAAAATTTGGTGTGAGAGAAAGACAGAAGACAGCTGTCTGTGAAACTGGATGGAACATCTATCAGTGGTCCTCAAATCCGGCCCTCGGGGTCCAGAGTACTGCTGGTTTTCTATTCTGCCAGGTTACATTCTAGCTATCTAATCAGGGATTGACCTGGGATGCCAGGTGAATGCAATTAACTTCCTGGTAGGAGAGAAAACCAGCAGCACTCTGGACCCCGAGGCCCGGATTTGAGGAACTCTGATCTCCAGTGTAGTAACATGTAGTGTACACAGACTCCCACTTAAGCAGATATCCACCACCTCTGCAGGAACATAAATATTGTTCCACAATAGCAGGGAATGGGGAGACGCTGGATCTGCTGAACTTACACTTCCTACACTTCCTCCTCCATTCAATTAAGGTTCTTTATCTGACACAGAAGGATTCCTGTTGGAAAGGAGCTAAAGCATTCCCTCACTTTGTTTTTTCCCCCCTCACAAGGTGGCATGCAACAATGGCTCATGTGGTTCTGGTGAGGGGGTATTTCCGTTGGCAGACTGCAGAAAGGGAGAGGCTATTAAGGATTAAGAGTGAGGAATTCCATTGTTCAAGTCATTTTCATCACGCTGCACATATTCCATTTAACAGTGAGAACAAAGAAATAGAAGAAATGATAGTCATCTGATGGTTTTTCATTTTGTCATTATATCGTTCTACTTGGTGTTGATATTTTGAGTTGGAAGTACAGTGCCAGTGGCCTCCTAATGACCTCGTTCTAATTTCTAAGCTCCACTGAAAATGATTAGAAAGTGAGGCACGGACCTCAAAAGTCACAATCACAATCAATTTGGTTAACCAGTGTCGCAGGTGAAGTGGAAGAGGAGATGCACACTTCTGCCTGTTTCAATTGGTATGATTTAGTGATTCCTCCTGTAAACCAATTATTTACTTGCAATTTCTGCTTAAAAATGTTCAAATTGTTCGTGAGGTCACTAGGTGAGGTCACTATGCTAGAGAGATTTCAAACTAGCTGGGTTCTATGTGGTTCCACTTATTCCACTTATCGGCTCTAGATAGTACAAGGCAAGACAAAATGCATTTGCTTAACCTGGATATGGACTATAAATTCCATAATTTGTTGCCCTCTCTGCAGCTTCTTCCAGCAGACTAGACTAGACAAGGCTTTCTAGTTTGTTCATCATCTTCCATCTACCTAGCATGTAACACAGCATGACAAGCTCCACGTCTCTATGTACCATTTGATTTATAATGATTTTCACCTCTCAACACTTTCCATCATCCTTGAAGTTTGACACTGATACTAATACCTGATACTCTTTGGCAATTATCACCAATAGAATTATGCTGAATGGAACCACAGTACCACATGAAATTTCAGTTCTGTGGGACCCAGCCTGAAAAACAAGGCCAAGAAAGATCCAAACTTCTTTCTATTGAGAGACAAACAATTTAATTCCTGCACACCACAGATAAAAAAAAGTTCAGGCAGCAGGGCCTTGGCTGGCATGTTACTAGGAAGGCTATGCTGGTATGGACCCTGTCATACATGGCTTGTTCTGCCTTTACAACACAATTTGTTACTGACCAAGATGGACTCTCTCCAACTATGCCCGCTGTCCTTGTGGCCCAGCAGAGACTGTGATTTCCAGCTAGGCTAAAAGCTGTCTGGAGCTTATTTTAGCCACATTTTTATTTTGCAGATTCCTCTTGAGGGATCTATCAAAGGAATGAACAAAAAGGTCACATGCAAAATATCAGATAATATGAGCAATTATGGCCATGTGAACTGTATTCATACTGAGTGTTATAAAAAATTAGAATTTGTACTGCTCCATTTCTAAACCGCTCCAGTTAAGATAACAGCAAAGCAATCTGCATCATTAGCAGAAGCATGTATAGTGTAATGTAACCTACCTAAAATAAGAAAGGGTAGGTTACAATTTCAAGCAGGTTTAGAGCTTATCAGCTATATAATCTCTTTCAAAAAAACTCCATACTATATACACACACACGGACATCTTCACGAGATGCTGAAAATACACTGTACTTCTATTTCAGAAGCCACAACAAAGGGTTTGTTTTTCCATTTAGCTCAGTAATTGCACTTTATCTCTCCACCTTTGGCAGAGACCTGGACATTTTAACTACTTTTGCTGTTTATTCTCAGACATTATCCAAAACTGAGAAACAGGGATTATTATGTCTGTGGGTTTTCAGTGACCCCAAGATTGCTGGGTAAACTGGTGCTGAATAACGAAACAAACCACAGAACAAATTGCTTGCCTTTGATCCAGTCTGGAAAGGTGATGTTGGTGTTTATTTAGACTGGTTTCTTGCACCCAAACAGTGCAAGGAAAAAAACAACACCTGGGAGACGAAAAGCTACAACAGACAAAACAAGTCTCACATCTGTTGGGTAGTGAACTCTGTTTGCCCCAGTCAAAGAGAAGTCAGTGCGTTGTGTGGCCCAGCTTCTGCAATTCTGCATTCCAGCTTGTCTATCTCCCACACTACATGAACACAAAACCACCTTGTGTGATTTCTGGCCCCAGTATGGTCTTATCAAAATGTTACTGAAGAGGGTCAAGACTAAATGAAGAACCTTAGCTCTGCTGCAACAGTGTTGGCATTGTGTGCTGAGAAGATTCAATAAGAGGAATGATGTCAGCGTCTGGACTAGACTTCCTGTCTTGCTAAAGGTGCCGATCCACTGGAAACGAACACAAAGTAAGCTGTTTCGAGATTCATTACTTTTGCAACAGTAGATTTAGCAACCTCAGTCGGCAATCCCTGGGGCAGGCAACTTTGGAGGTTGACTGTTCATTACATCATATGGAATATGTATCCTCAAAAAAACTTTCACTCAAGTAAAAAATATTGCTTAGCACTAAAGGCAAAAATACTTTCATGGGGAAAATCAACATGTTTCTAACATTTAACAACTTACACCTCTCTAAATGAGTTCTCAACTAAACTATTGCTATGTATCCTATATATCCCTCTTACAATAAGCTGAATGTAATTTACAACCTATCACCTGCAGCTATGTGTATGTTAAAGAAATTCGACCAATTCATGAAAAAAAAAAAAAAAAAAAAAAAACTAGACTTGCTCGTCTTACATAAGGTTTCAGAATTCTTCTCTGTAGCTGAGAGATTCAACAGAGTCTACGGATTGAACAAATACACCTCTATTTTCTAGATACTGTGTTCTCCCACACCACAGGCCTACAGTATTTCTTTTAACCTATTACATCATTATTTCATTTCAGAGAGCTGAGTTTAGCTCAGCCAGCTGTCAGAGGAGGGCAATGGATTGAAGTGTTTGATGGGATGTACAGTCTGTACACAATAAAACTCCAGTGCAACAGGAAAGCCGTCAATATAAGAGTACAATGTTTGAAAACATAGGCCTGCTTGAGTATGAGAATAGTCTACATAATACATTGTTGATTGTTGAACTGAGCTTGATACAGGTAGCCTACAGCAGAGCTTTATTATTATAAGAAACCTGATGAGATGCTTATTATCTATTAGGGTCTCATTCATTACTAATTGTCTTTATGATTGTGGATTAGAGCCCACTTAGATTTTACTTAGGGTACATCATGCTGAAATGTATGAACATACAATTGCATCCACAAGCAGAATGCATTTCCAGATGTTGTCCTTTCACAGGAAAAGCCCCACCATCTTTAATAACTCAGATTGGCTCTTGGGATAGGAATCCAAAGACAGGAGGAGGAAGGGTTTAAATACAACCCTTAG
Organism: Monocentris japonica; assembly: GCA_900323365.1. NCBI lineage: Eukaryota > Metazoa > Chordata > Actinopteri > Trachichthyiformes > Monocentridae > Monocentris > Monocentris japonica. The sequence continues at coordinate 38,627 of OOFE01015304.1, read as the reverse complement.
TGTTGTAGATTCTCTCTCAGGAAGTGCACCGTAGTCTGGATTTTGGTTCTTAGTATACTCACTCATGAAGAGGAGACAGATCACCTCACAAGAGCTTTCAAACTACTGGGTCAGTGTCACAGATTTTATTCTCCGTAAAAGTTATAGACATTTAGTGTGAAGGCCAAATACAACAAAATTCTAAGTCTATAAAACGTCACTGTCATATAAAGTTCTGTATTTAAAAGTGAATGTTAGCTGGTGATTGTCTGAGTCTGCAGAATAGGCACCGGCCAGCAGATCTGTCTTGCTTATTACTGAGTTTCATTTTCCTGTGTTAAGAAGCCAATGTATAGTTGAGCTTAGAGTACCAAGTCTCACACACACACACACACACACAGAGAGAGAACAGTACTGACAATGCCATATTAATTCAAGTGAGAACAAACCAGATGCATTGCCCATTCATTTGACGTAACTCCATTCCGAAGTGCCATTTTAGGGATCTATTGAATAGAAATACTTTCTTCTAGTGACTTTCATAAATAAAGTTTTGTATGACCAAGGGGATAAATATACACTAGGTAACAAACAACGTCCTTATGGCAAATCTGGATCCAATAATTCAAATATTTGTCAAGTGCAAAGACGTAATGTTTATCCACCATGCTCAGTCTTGTTTTGAACTAATCACTCATTGGCGCTGCTCCCTGCCCCCCTGGTTTTCATCTCGCTAGAGACGGCCCCGTTTAAAGGTTATCTCCAAAGTGAAAGATTGTTATGTTCATACCTGCATAAGTGAGTGACAAGCAGCAGCAAAATGAGCCTCTTGGCCTCTGTGATTGACACTCCAGACACCACATGAGGAATCCCTGGGCGCTCACCATTACGAAGCTGTTATCATAATAAGCAGGAGGACTCTGGTCCAATCTCCAACTGACCTTTAATGTTTTCAAGTCTCTAAACCCTGGGGCTCAAACCTGTTGTAAAGACTGCAAAGCCCTCACTGAGGAACATGGTTGTTACATCTGGGCTTCACCTGTGAATAAACCTTCTGGAGCTACATTCCCACCACGTGGCCTCAACAGTCAGCATCGTGTCTCTCATATTTAATACCTAGCTGAGAAGTCGGCCTATTCTTGGTCCACCTGAGTTTTAAATCCATGTGTTTTCTTTCATTTTTAAAAGATTTCAGATAGACCTCCATAATCCATAATGATGGTGAAAGCCTGATTTCTACTAACTCTTAACGATGCTAAATATGTGCCAATCAGTGACATGTACCCTCAACAGATGGCGATGGTGACTTTAGGGGTGGGAGCTCTCTGGCCAGGGCTCCAACATGAACTAGACATAATTGTCCCCTTCCTCCTACTTTTTCCATCTGTTCTCCTCCCGGATGTATTCCGCTTCTCTAATCTCGCTGCCCAAACACACCAAGAGCCACATAAAAACACACACAAAAAAGCATGGAAACCTCAACACGCTTACCCATGAACACACAGATACACACACACAGTGGGCCAGTGCTTGGATGCCTTGCCAACTGTCTCATCTGTGATGCCAGTGATTTTAACACATGCAATTCAAACGTATGTTGTGGTAGCTCTTCTATAAACAGTATGGACCCCTTGATATGGGATTCACGCGCCCATCTGCCACATATTTGATCAACCTTTTCTGGAATGGCTACCATACGGCTGAACTAACAGCCACCAACAGCAGTCATTAGGTCCTCCCTTTGACCTCGGCAACAGTGCCAGCAAGAAGATACAACTCTCAAGACATGCACATACAGATTCAGATAGTCATGTGTACATTATTAAAAGACACAATTTTTCTATTAAAGACTCCTGATTAGTATGGAGGACATATCAGGCAGACAGACACAATGATAAGCAGTTGGTCGGAGCATCCTACTAAGTCAATGTCAAAAACAAAAGCAGATTGATGAAAATACCACAGCTCTGTCTAGTGCCCTTCACATTATAAGCCAAGTGAGGTTAAATGACTGTTGGCTACAGAATGCGGGTTTGTACTGCGTAGCCTAACCTATTTCACTTATCAGCACAATCCAGATGACATGCTGCACTTACCATCCTGCAGACTGCCAAGACACGCACACGCCTCCGTAGAGGACAGCGACCTGTTCTAGGTTTCTACTGGCAAATCTTCTGTGGCTCTAGCTTCTAGCAGGGCTACACCACCTTTCACTGAGACAATGATAATGTCATGCTGCACACAGACACATGTTGCCTGAAACATCCTGGGCTCGACGGCTGGTGCTATTACAAAAGGTGCAGCATTGACTGTGGGAAAGAGACAGGGCTACAGAAAGGTAGAGAGAATTTAGACGAGTGTGAAGGTCAGAGAGAGGCGGAAAGGAAAAGCTCTGGGTAGAGGGGATGGGGCTTCCTCTAGTACAACAGACTGCAGGAAACACAGGTGGGAGCTGGGATATCCAACGCCAGGCATAGCTGTGCTGACACACACGATGCAGTCATTGTTTGGGCTAATCATTTAAAATGATGTTACCAAGTGCTTGTATAGTATAGAGTTTGATCTTAGTCAGTGGAATCAATTGTGTGCTGTCATGCATCGTACCTCAGACACCTCAGATAACTCAGATAACTCTGTTATGCCGATCAGTGTAATTTCAGTGTAACTTTTTAAATCATTTCCTCTCATACAGGAGACTTAAGTGGTTGCAATTAAGTCTAACCATGTTAATGTACTTTGTCAAGCTTAATTTGTTAGGTACTTGTTTGAGAAAGACCAAAGTATATCCTTGTAAGGTTAATGTGATGATTTGTGTGATTAGTACCTGTGTAGGCACATTCCACAATGGGATTTTAAGCTGCAGATGTTGAGTGGTTTCCAGGTTTATTCTTTCAGCATATATGAATAAATGCTTGTATACAACTTCACTTGGACATAGCCGGAAATGCCACATGCCAAATGACAGCACATGCAAAGGCAATAAGTCTTTTAACAGATTGCATGAAATGAATGGTTTGTAAATCAGTATAGTGAAAAATCATTTTACCTCGGGCAATTCATCTCTGAGCCATGGTAAGTGGTTTTATGGTTTGTTGACAGACTGAATAATAAACTTGAGGCTATTCAGGAGTGGGGTCACTACAGCCTTCAACTGCGTCAACCTTAAGCTTTTGCCCCAGTAGTGTTAAATCTGAGAAAGGGGCTGTCACCTCTGGTTTGTTTAGCTAACTGCTACTCTGGGGAGTTTGTGTTTGGGTACATTCAGTGGGGCATGATAATATTTATTTAGGCTGGGCATAGCCTGCTCACTCACGTACACACGTACAGCACAGTAGCTGAGGGGTGAGCATGACAGCCTTTGATGGTGCGGTGTCCAAATTAATACAACTATCGCTTTCAGCTCAAGGATGCTGAAAGATGCTGCACGATTCTTGAATCCCATTCAGAGAGCATTAAATATGTATAGCCCGTGGTGTGCGTCACCAGCGCTCACACCTCAAGTAAATGAGGTGTCAGAAGGAAATGGCACAGACTCAGTGAGACAACTGGCATCCTGCAGGATCTCACTTTGTGACGTTTTGCCCTCATGATCCCACAGAAGACAATGTATTTGAATTCTAGACAGCATTTTAAATTGAAGGGAAATACTTAGTTAGTGTTGATGTCAACATGCACTCGGCCATCTGCTGTAGCACTCGTGCATACATTTAAAACAGAAAAGATTACAATTTTATTACACTCTCATCTGGCAATTCACTAGTGTTGCCAACTCTGAGCTATGAAATACAAGTGTTTAAACATTGACATTTGATTTGGACAGGGCTTTGATTGGGTAGGTGTATTGAAAGAGTTAGAAATGCCACACAGTGCATAGCCCTTTAATATGCCTGCCAAGGGTATGTTAGTAGCTGTCATGGCAATATTTCAGTCAAGAGCAGAAAACATTCAGTTATCTGCATAGAAAAACTGGGTCATTGCACCATCAGAAAGGAAATGTGACAAGGCCAGCCATTGAGATCCACCATAGTCATAGTAAAGGATGAAGAAAATACCTTGGTAAGCATGGATGAATGTGTTTAATAAACCCACAGGGTATGTAGAACACTGATTTTATTTGCCCTGCACAGGGACAGAAATCTATTTCTCCTGATAATGACAGAGAAATTAGGAACTTAGCAGTAGCATATTGGATGTCAATATAGAGTTTAGTCAATCTCTTATTTACTCTATGTTGGTCTCCATTCAACTCTCTTCTGTTTTCTCTTTCATTCTCTCCCTCGGTCCAGTTCTCAGTTTGGCTGTCAACTTTTTCTTTTGCATCTGTGATCCTTTAATTTTGCAGCCAAGCGCAAATATACAAGTGTGGCATGGCTGCAGAGTTCAGATGAATCGAATTTGACCTGGCCTCTAAGTAACCCCTCCATCAAACAACTGGCATGGAGAGAACGCTAAGCGGCACAGTAATTCTTCACGAGAGAAACTTCTCAGCTCAACTGGGACTGTAAGAAGCCTCTTCAAGGGGGGGCACAGTCAGACACTCCAAGTTCCCGGATCCCTGAGTCAAGCTGAATAAAGTGATATACTCCACTGTCACACAGGATTAGGCACTGGGTCTTCATGCCTGCTGGGGATAGCAGTCACTGAGCCACAAATGGTACAACATGACAATGATGAGGAGAGAAGGGTAGGGGTGAGAGGCTGGGGAAATTGAGAGTCAGGTGGAATTAAAGACAGTGACAGATAGATAGTAAGATAGGAGAGAGAAAGCCTTGAGCAAGGTGTAGGGACTGATAAATGGACACAACTCAAGGAGGCCTAGGAACCAAAGAACATCTCATAACTATCCACAGGGGGAGTCATTTGCTCTGGCTCGTCTTCCACAGGCAAGACTGCAAAATGACAGAGAATCTATCAGCTTGCCTATAAAGTGCAGTGTAAGTGCCACATTGAGTAGAAAGAACCTGACCCTGCACTTCAGTCAACTCCGCTCTATTTGAACATTTTTAATATGGCTATAATATAATAACCAAGACTGAGCTTTACATAGCAAAAAGGCAGTCAGGACTGCATCTGTGTTTACATTCAGACAAACAGTGTGGTACTCAAAAAGCCAATCCACCAGATGTTCATAGTGTAATCCCCATAACTCAATATAGCACATTTACATTACACATACACAATGTGACCGAGGCACACACAATCCAGAATGAACATAAGAGACTATTGTCACTGTGTAGGCATAAACAAAAATAATGAATGCCAAAATGTCAACTTTTCAGGAGCAGCCTTGTTCTTACCTTGACCACCATGCATTTTTGAGTTTATCAAATTTGAAAGGGTCTTATAAACCCGGAGAGGGTGGAATTTTCTCAAACCACATCTGGTGATGGAAATCACCAGAATTTGAGTTACAAAGTTTTCACATGATAACAGTGAAATGCTGTGGCATGAGTGATATAAAGGGTATATATTATACTATCATCATGCCATGTGAAAAGTCCCAATGCATTTGACTGTGAACCAGTTAGCCTACAAGAATGTATTACAAATCCTTTATTAGGATGTCAAAGATGTTGTAATATCATCTGATGCAGACAGATCATATTTAACCCTTCAGCAGTGTCGTTTTGAGTGGTTTGTAATCTGCAGAGCAAGCTGCAAATGGGAGGGTGAGCTATGTCCTACTGATGGGGAGTCAGTGACTGTTAATCTGGTAGGCCTATGTAGGGTTCATGGCAGGCCATCTGTGACGGGGAATATGCAGTCCTCAGAGAGCTGAAGAAAATGTAGGGAGGTCCTGTTCTGTCCTCCCTACATTTTGTCCTCCCTGAAGTTGTTGTATGCCCATATTTGTTAAAATGACTGTGTTAGTTTAGCCTGTGTAGCTCTGAACCAAGCTGTACACTCCAGTGTGTGTGTGTGTGTGTGTGTGTGTGTGTGTGTGCTGAATTGCACCATTCCTACTAAATACACCCTGTGAACTTTTGAGAAATATCAAACACAATGCCATAAATCTCTCCAGGCTGCTTGGTTTGTCTC
>OOFE01015304.1:1947-12734 GCA_900323365.1 Monocentris japonica | reverse complement strand
AGGATGGAAGGGTATTTACATTACACCTCCCCTTAGGTAAAGCAATACCAACCGTTGCACCACCAGAGGTGGACGGCTGCTGCACTCCCCTTACCAATGACCACTGTATCGCTTTCCACCACCGTTGTGGGGCTAATCCTAACTTCCCACTCCGGCTGTCCTATCCAGCCTACTCTGGCTGTTCGGGGTGGAGGTGCAAGCCATTCTCAGAGTGTGTGGCACAGTGGTTCTCCCAGAAGGCCTTGTGCAGCTGGTCCAGTTCAGACACCACAGGCAGGCCGATGTCCAGGTGCATCTTCAGGTTCTCCAGCCACTCTTCTAGTTTGGTGAAAGCAGGGCTAAAGATTAAGCACACAGTTAGATGTCCATTTTTCGACAGGCAATTCAAACATATTTAATTTTAAATTTAAATGTATTTGTGATTATATTTTCGTCTCATTTTTGTTGACGCCTTGAAAGTGAAACTATTTGAGATGTCTGACCGTTTGTCTGCGTCAAGGTCACAGCACACAGCAGCCATGGGGAAGAAGGCAGGGGGGCAATCAGAGGGACAGTAGTGCTCCAGGAAGCCAGACACATTCAGTCCAAAGTCCATCGCCCTGGGGAGGTAGTCTGGGTCCGCATTCACCCTGCCAATTATCTGAACAGAAGGATGGGGGGAGAATGAAGAGAGAGGGAGAGAGAGGAGAGTTAGTGATGCAAGTGTATAGAAGCCCCTGTCCAAACCAACAGCAAGCTGAACCTGATCACTGGCAGTAGACCACAACCACTATATGTCTGCCTGTCAGAAACCATATGAAGGGGACATTGTTTTTTTCCTCTCTCTAATCCCCACCCTATTCTGTGGCTAATGGTGCTCATGTGGGGGCTGAACTAAGCTGTTGAGCCCAAAGTCTGCAGAGGGCAGCCAGGGCCCAATGCTTACCACACTCTGAACTCAAGAGAAGTGTGGCCAGAGTTTCTGTTGGATTATAATTAGTTTTTACTGTTTTGGAGCTTCAAGAGACCCTTCAAGAAACACAGAGTTTTTTTTTTGTAAAATGAATGGATAAAACATAAAACATTTTTATCCTTGAAGGGTTTTAAACTGAACAAGGAAAGCAAGTCACTGACAGCTACATACTTAACATAACTCAACACCTCTGACCTTTGTTTCACAATTTTGGTAAAAGCTCACACATTTACTGGAAATAAAGGCACAGAACACACAAAAATCAAGCATTTCTGGTGACACTAATCAAGCAAAAACATCTGTGAAATCCCAGAGGACGTCCTTGGGTATTATTTCCATGTAGAGGGCCACTCACCTCGCAGAGCATGATACCAAAGGAGAAGATGTCCACTCTCTCGTCATAGCTCTTCCCTGGGGAGGAAAAATGACAACATGAGGCTGTTGTTTACTTTTTACTTTGGCATGAAGATTATAAAAAAGGGTTCAAGAAAATCTAAGGAATGAATGTTTTGGGAGGTATGCCATGTATAGCCAACACAATATTTAACCCCCATTACCTCCTGAATAGCTGCGACTGTGGATTTTACTTGGTATCTCCCAGGTGTGAATGAGTGTAAGTGTGTAAATCAGTAGCTAGATATTGCTGAGAAAGGGACTCAGCAAACGATCATACCATGGATCATCTCGGGAGCCATCCAGTAGGGGTTTCCCACCACAGTGTATCTCTTCCTGCGGTCTGGCTTCTTCAGGCCTGGCAGCTTACCCTGGGGCAGCTTGTCCTGGTGCTTGTCTTCCACCATGAGCCGGGACAGCCCAAAGTCTGCCACCACCACAGTGTTGTTCTACATGTGGACAAATTAAGACGGTCAGCCATGTCAGAAACTATTCTGCTACCAGAAGAGAGAAAGAGAGACAGTGATAGAGTGAGTGAGCACCAAGGGAGTAGTAGTGTTTAGCCCCAATCTTCTGCCCCTAAAAACAGGTTGCTTGAAGTTCACCTCCAAGCTGCTCGTTTCTCTTTGTATGGATCTACCAAACACTGTAGATGTGTGCTCTATAATACTTTTTGTTCCCATACGACATACGTACAATGCTCTCTCTGTTTTGTCAGGTTAAGCTGAAGGTAACGCTACACGTTGCTCATGTGGAGTGTGTTTTAAGAAGGCTTAGCCTGCTGTACCGAGCACCAACAAAGCTCTTCTGTGTGTTTGTGTTGCAGCAATCGCTCAGGTTGGCTCTGAGCTGTCACATGTCTCTCATCAAAAAGCAAACCTCAGTGTCATCTCAACAGACAGATGCAATGTGTTAATCCTCAAAGAAAACATACACACGCATATGCACACGCACACACACATGCACACACACACACACACAGTTCTTACCTCTCGGACCAGACAGTTGTGTGAGTTCAGGTCTCGGTGGATTATGTTCATGGAATGTAGATATGACTGAATGACAGATAAGGAAGGACAGAAAGGCAGGAAGAATAAAAAAAGAAGGGAAAAGCAGAAGGTTTTAGTGGTAATCTCAAACCCATGTCAAGAGGAACAATGTGCCATTGTTTCTTATACAAAAGCAGTGGAAGTAGCTGGCTTTGTGAATGCAGTAACCCAGTCATCATTGTGCTCACAAAAATGGCCACTAGAGGGAGGTATCAGTAAAGCTAAGACAAGCTGCTGCATTCACTACTGCACTGCACCTTTCCTTCCTCTGTTCAAAGTAAACAGTTTACCTGCTGCACTCAAAGATTTTGACTGGCTGGAGAGACACTACAGGTGAAATTGTTTTCGACAACAGAAGCAACTAAAATTATCAGTCCTTTTCCGTCTGAACTCACCATCCCAGCAGCTATATCCTTGGCAAAGCTGACTCTCTGGTTCCATGGATAGTTGCTGTCCTGTGGGTATAGAAGATCAGAATTAGATGGCAGTCTTCGGGGTCACTACTGGCGACCTATTGCTATTAATTAAAACCTTATACTGGCAAACTGAAAAGGACTCCAGCTGGGGCAAACCAAGACCAAACCGCTAACTTAAACCCCCCCTAAAAATGAAACTAGCATTATTAATACTGAGCAGGGAAACAACAAACACACACACACACACACTTCCCTCACCATTTTCTTGATGATGTCCCTCAAGGTGCCTCCCTTGATGTACTCCGCGATGAAGTTGAGCCTCTTGTCCTTGTAGAGGACGCCGATGAACTTGAGCACGTTGGGGTGTTCCAGGCAGCGCATCACCTTCACCTGACAAAACAGCGGCAGGTATTTTCACACTCTGTATGCATCAACGCTGACATAGCCTCACTGGAATGCCCCAGTGGCCAAAGTACCCATCCTGACACACACACACACACACAAACACTCTTCTTTGATTCCTTGGTGTAATCTAGCCCTTCAACCGAATCCTTAGATATTAACATCCAAGTCTTCGTTTGCAATGTTTGTTGCATTCTCCCCTAATCTTCACCAGAGCTGCTGTGATGAAGTTCACAACCACAACCATTTTAAATGTAAGAGCTGGGCCACCTACAAACAAACAGCCAGACGGTGTAATAATCACGCTTATTAAGGTTGGAGGTTTGTTTTATAGCTGTTTTTTTTCTATCCAACACACCAATTACAAAGGAAGGACACACAAACGATTTTCCTGAACTTAAAATGCCTCAATTAGAGGGTTGTTTACTGCTTGAGTGAGTCTGAGATTTTGAACATCAAACGGCTACTGTTGGCCTTGGTGTCCATCTCAAAATAACATACAAGCCAAGGGTGGGCCATCCCCTGAGGCAGTAATTCATGCCACTTAAAGGATAATAACCCCTCCAAAACCCTTCCCTGGAAACGTCTAACCTCTAGACATGAGTCATTCCTTGCTATCTTTTTAACTTAATGGAAGAACAGCAGACAAGTTAAAGCTTGGAAGAACAGAGTGAAATAAGATCTGTTCATCCATCACACTTCAGAGGAAAGGGGTGTATTCCCACTCCTTTGTCCTGTGTCATCTTCATTTTATTTATCCAGGGTAGAGCACTGAGAACATTTCCTTTTTCCAGCAATGCCCTACATTCACACTGGGGAGCTACTAAATCTAACCACAGTCCTTCTGGTAATAAACCAGCTCCACAGGACCAGCTGGAGGATGAATGCGACGCTTGAGAGCACGTTGGCAGTATGAGGGGCCGAGAGAGTTACTCCTTTATTTCCCCTGCCCAGATTTTCCCGGCTGGTCCAGGAATTCAAACCTGCAACCTTCCAGGCCACTGCTGGCCATCACTGCTAGACTTAATCTGGGGCTGCTTTTAATGAATCAATAATCTTTGACTTGTATGCAATGAAGTGGTTTGTAAACATACAGCGCTTAGATGCCAGATTTTATGATGAGAGTTCAAGACTCACTGATTTCAGATGTCCGTTAAACAAATGACAGAGATTTATTGTTTGTATTGATTCGGCCTCTGAATAGATCTGAGTACATATTATGATCCCAGATAAGACAATTACTGGGCTTGTCTATCTCCACTCACCTCTTTCAGGAATGTCCTCTGTGTTTCGTCATCAAAGCGAATCAACTCCTTCATCACCATCACCTCCCCCGTCTCCCTATGGGTCACCTGTGACAAACACCCAATGATGCTATGAATCAAACTGAGCTATGGGTAGGGGCCTTATTTCTTTATCACTTTATTTATCACTTATGACAATACTGTCATGAGTCATGATTTGGGATTTTATTCCTCGGAGGGAAGTGGATCAACAAGCAGCCAAGCGTGACATTAAACATTTCAGTGGTTGGAAAAAAGATTAATAACATATTTCCATGGCATTTCCAAAACTATATGAACAGGTTCCATTTTCCATACATTTTCCAGGCCTGGAAAACATAATTTTTGAATTCCATGACTATTCCAGGTTTTCCATGACTGTAGGAACTCTGACTCTTTATCTCCCCCTCTCTCTCTCTCTCTCTCTCTCTGCTACAAATTTACCTCAATGCTGCCATCTTGTGGACATTCTAAATACGATGTCAATGCGTACTGTACATGCACATACAGGCTGGAAAACGTACCTTGATGGCCTGCCCAAAGCAGCCCTTCCCCAGCACCTCTCCGTGGATGAGGTCCGACGGGCGGAAGATGCGGTGCGTGCGGTTGGAGACGACACGGAGTGACTCGGAGCGATTGATGTCCTTCCTCTGTGAGAGTGGGGACGCTGCGTTACTGGAGCACGGCGACTTGTCAATACTGTAGCTCCGCCTAGGGGGAAGACAACAAGAGTGAAAGAGAGGAGAGCAGGAGGAAAGTTAGAGATACATAAGCATAAGGCATACTGGCTTTCCCAGTGTTAAATATCTGCTGCTAGCCACATGTATAATAGCTGTAAAATCACATCTCTTTTCTCTTACATTCTTATAGAATTCTCATTGTTATAGATTGCATATAACGATATTTTAAATATTTCTTTTAATACTTTTAATGAAATTTCTGTCTTATAAAATGCTCGGTAGCATAAAAGCGCCACTATCTGTCTGTTTCTTACGTGATGATGCGGGAACGTAGGCTGCTGATGTCAGGGTTGGGGGGCTGGGTGATGGGCAGGATGGGGCTGGGGCCCCCTGACAGAGGGGTGGACAGGGTCCCGTCCACCTGCTCCTTGGCCTCTGAAGAGCCCCCTTCCTGCCCCTGGCCATGAGGGTCGTGTTCGATGGTGAGCTGGAGCAGCCGACTGGTCTCCTGGATCAGCAGGTCAATCTGGAGGAAGGGGGATTGTAGATTTACAACAGCAGTGGTCTCTGTTAAAGCTAATGGATGAGGTACGTCAAAATGCTACACATTGCTTGGTTTATTCAGAAGGAGATCTACTGGACATCTACTCTGGTTAGGTGGACATTCAACACAAGCTCAAAAACTGAGTTAGGATTGCTTGGTTCCTTCCAGGATGGATGAACATGTGTCGCTCCTTTGTGGTTCACCTGGTACTAACTAACTGACAAATAGCTCGTTAGCATTGTTGTTATTTGTCCTGAATCTAATGGGTTAGTATTTAGGATAGCACTTCCCCCGTTTCTTATTTCTGACTGTAAAGAGTGTATTAAATACCTCATCCAGAGGGACATTGTGAATGGGCGTTCCATTAATTTCCAGGATCCTATCTCCAACGTGAATGGAATTTTTGACATCGGGACTGATGCAGTCTGTGTCCACCCTGGATAAGGAATGACAATGACCAGTTATGGAAAATGGTACAGAACTACACATTTCAGAGCACTTTCACATCGCTTTTCAGTTCTTCAGTTGGACACGGATATGGTATGTGATGAGGTTTCAGTTCATTTAAACGACAATAACTTACATTTCTGCTTTCATTCTACTGTACAAATTTTTAATAAATCCAATCTATCGCCATATCCTCTATTTCTCCTACATCCTTTGTCCCTCACCCTTCATTTACTGATCACTCCTAACGCTACCACCTGCCATCATCTTCCCAATGGACGCTTTTCTCTCGCCCTCTCTCGGTGCTCTCTATCATTCATTTCCCCCATCAACACCATCTGCACTTACACTCCCTGTCACTCACTTAAGCACTTCAATATGTCCCACCCATAAAACATACACACACACACACACACACACATACACATGTGAATACATACACACACACACAGATAGACTCACTGGGAGACCCTAACAGTGTGTCCATGTTCAGGGCTGAAGCCGTTGGTGGGGCTCAGCGGCTGGTCGATGGCTATGGAGAAGCCCCGCCCCCTGCGTCCATTGTTGCTCTCGGCGGAGGCTGGGATGGACACCAGCGTGACTGTGTGAGGGATCCGCGAGCACGGCGAGTCCGGCAACGACACTGGGGTCACGATAGTCTGGTAGTAACAATGACCACTGGAGTCGGAGAGAGAGAGGGAGAGTGGCGAGAGAAAGATGGAGAGATGGGACAGCGCAGAGAGAAAGAAGAAGGAATAGGGATTGAGAGAAGGAAGAAGAGAGGAACAGATGGAAGGAGAGATGAGGGAAATCATAAGAAACAGCTCGTAGTGTACAGGGGCATCCTTGTGATCAGAAGGGGAACGTACAGTTGATTTGAGTTCATTCCAACAGATTTCACAACATCACATGCTGTTGAGAAGATATTGCTTCAGCTCGCCTTGGGAACATGCTGGGCGGCCATTGTGCAAAAGGGATGGTCAGAGAACCTCATTGCATAAGTTTGGCTAACACACACGTCTCTTTCAGAAAAACAGGATGACTATTGGGAATTTTGTGAGGACTCATGAAATAGCTATCAAGTGATCCAAAGCCAAGACAGCAGGGGTATGTACCACACACCCCTGCATAGCTGCTGTCAGACAACAGTCACCTGAAACAACGCGGCCTTGCAACGTACAAATCTCTCAATAAATACAGACAGGCATTTGAGTCAATCGCTCATCAAGCACTTCCATTCAGCTCAGAGAGGACAAAGCCAGCTCTGTGCGCGTCTCCATGCAGTGCAACTTGTGTCCGTTTCATTTACTAGACTCTGTTTCCTATTGTACCCTCTTTTATCGAAGGCCAAGGCCAATGACAATCACACTAACAGCCCTGGAGCTGCACAAGTCAACAACAACTGGATTACTTCAAACAGAGACACAACAAAGCCACTAATGTTCTGAAATCATTGTATGTGAGTGTGTGTGTGTTTTGAGCGATGAAGGTTAAGCTATCCATATCACAGTTTCAACATTGTAATTGTATGATCGATATTTTATTGTATTTTGCAATTTTCATATTTGTGTGTGATTATTGTCTGCAGCAGCTACCAGGTCAAATTCCTGGTATTCCTGGTGAATGTCCTTGGAGAATACATTTGATGATTGATAAGGACAACATGGACGTCTAAATATTTCATAGACTAGACTAGAGAATAAAATTAGGCCACATCTAGACTGAATAGTGAAAGTTTAGTTGACGTCTATGAAAATTAAAGCATTGTCTTGTACATGATAACGTATTTACTGCTTGGTCTAAAACTGGGCAAGACACAGCCAAAATGATCCTGGGTGATATGAGAGCCAAAGCATAGATGTGGCGTTGAAAAGACGTTTCGTGCTCAGTGGGGAAGCTTCACATTTCCCACTCTTGGCAGGCTTGTGGTGTTTGAGGCTCACCAGTAGAGTTTGGACCTCTCTACCAGGGCATATGTGTCCCCATCGCCGATGAAGGCCCTGCAGTTCAGACAGGTGAAGCATTCTGGGTGGTACTTCTGTTCCCCTGCGACCTGCCCAGGACAAAACACAGACAGTTAGAGGGACATTCTGCCACTTGCATCATGAAACATATGCTAAAACCTGAGCATATTATAGTCCAACAAGTCTCATTTAGGAGTATTTTCTCTAAACATTGCTGTGCCCTTTAAGATTGATGCAAACAACACTGCTCTGGCTGCAAATACAACGTACTAGGCTGTTCAGTGGGACTCGTTACACAAGATGTTGATCTGCAGAGAAAAATCAGGCAGTCAGGAGGAAATAAACACAACAGTGCGTGTTGTGATCAGAGCAACAAGCAACACAATGATGCCAGATGCCTGGTCTGAGAAGTAGGGCGAGATCCGGTCACAAAGGGCAATGTGGAGTTACATGCCGGGAGATTGAGTTTGCTGCTGCCAGATCCCCTCGATGGCTTGCTTGCATTTTTGCAAGCAAGGGAGGGAAATTGAGTTATGGCCAAAAAAAAAACAGAGCAGACCATGACAACGCTATCAGATCTGGGGATGATGCTACGGCTAGATTTCAGTTCACCTGTGTCCATCCGATCATCTACAGTAAGTTGAGAATTTGGTTCCCATCTGAACCTTCCTTTTTACTGTTTCTCATTACATTTGTTTGTCCTTGTTGTTTTCTGATTGACTGGGAATCGACAAACTGAAGTGGCCAACGCCCCTAGCTGAGCTCTACATGAGCCTTTTTACTCCTTCAGGTAATATCGTGTCGTTGATGCTAATGACCCAGCCACTCCCCGCCTTAATGATCACTTTGAACAAACAAGAGCCTTGTAATCATGGTCTAAAGAGCCACCAGCTCCACTCCCAAGAGGCTTTGCATGTGGTCTCATTTTGTGCTGTCAGTGGTAGAAACATTTGGGATGGGAGGGCCCCCTGACAGCAGCTCTGAACTGCAATGATCTGCAATTCTAATACAGTAAGCCAACACTGAGGAGGGGTGCTGTGGACTGGTGGGGTGTAGCAAGTGGGAATGCTGACAAAGAATAATCAATGAAATATTAGGGAAAAACAAAGAAATCTCCCTATAATTTAAAGAAATTAGAGACTAGAGATATTTGTATGGAATTTTCTTTTAAATGACAAATTCAGAGGATGTCAATATATATACACGGTTTAGAGAACATTCTTAAAAGCTTAAATCATTTTCATTTGGAAAAATGGTCTGTTTTGTAGAGAAATTGATAGAAGCACAAGTTGAACCATCACCACTGAATATGGCCTCATGGAGACAGGCATGGAGCAGACTCAGCCACAGCTGTCGGTTGCACCCTTGAAATTAAGCTTCATGGAAATTTAAAGCAGAAAGCCATTCGCCTTCAAAATGGTCAATAAAACTGATATAAAAAGAGCAAGAGGAAAAAGAAACACAAAAAATGAAAAGATCAAAGAATCAATAAAATTAGTGTCTATGTCTGCCCCTCCCTCCTGGGACAGTTTCCTTGGAAACCACAAGCACATAAACATGCAGAGTTGCATGAAGAAAGGCACTGTACAAGCAAATGAATTAACCGCTTTACAAGTAATTGATTGGAGCAGCTCCTTCCAGCTAAATACAGAACCAAGACGCTACACGAGAGGCTATGAGAGAAGGAGTAGGATGACTTTCTGTCTTATTTGTATCTTTTGAGAGAATGACAGGGAACAAAGAGAAAGAAGTATCGAGACAGTGAGCTCCAAACCAAAGAAAATATGAACACAGTAGAATGAATTTCTGTATATTATCTGAGTGAGAAAGGAAAAGAAAAGGACAGACTCTCTGCCCCTTTGGGCCCTTTGAGTTGCTCGTGGGTCATGTTGACAACACAGCACAGTAGCAGGGAGAGAGAGGGAAAGAGAGAGGCAATGGCTATGTAATTGGACAGGGAAGGAGGCAGATGAGTAGAAAAAAGCAGCCATGGGGCTTATCGACTCTCTGTTGTTGTCATCCAAGCAGCCTCGTTAAAAGCAGCCATAAACAGCGATTACCACCTGACATCTTTATGGCAGTTATGATCACAGGAGAGTAAACACACCACATCGTAAAATAGGGAGTGAGTATGACTGAGACTGTAATGAGAGGTGAGCGAGTTGAAACACTTAACCTAGGTAATAGTAAGGCTGGCTGGGCTCCAAAGAAGATACAACATTTGAAGATCATTTGAAGATTGAAGTGCTAATACTGGATATTTGACTTTCTTCATTTTTGGTTGTGGGTAATTGTGATTTTTGTTATTTGTTATATTTTACCATTAAAGTGCTGTCGGTGTCACGGCAGCTCAGTCTGCTAAACCACATACCATGTAATTCTTCCTACATTGTTCCTATGCTTATTTGTGTTTTGTGGAAAATGATACTGAATTAAAATGTGTATCTTCATTTTTAATTTTCTCCAACAGTGGTAGCAGTTTTCAAGCTGTGGTGGCCCACTACTGTGTCTGTTCGTGTATGTATATGTGTGTGTGTGTGTGTGTGTGTGTGTGCCACAGAGGTGCGAACCCCCAGAAATGGCAAAGGAAAGACGGGAACAAAGGACAGCTGGACGGAGACGAAGGGATAGTGTGGTGCATTACAACCCCACACTGT
>OOFE01015296.1:0-10210 GCA_900323365.1 Monocentris japonica | reverse complement strand
GTTATGCTCTTAGATGCTTGTTTAGGAAGGAAATGCACTAACAATTTCTGGTGACTAGTAGTTATTTTGCCTACCTATGTTGAATGCACTTATTGTAAGTCGCTTTGGATAAAAGCGTCTGCTAAATGCCTGTAATGCAATGCAAATGTAATGTTGGACGAGAAATCCTGGCTCGCAATCGGCGCTCTAAATCGTCCCAAAGGTGTTCAATGGGGTTGAGGTCAGGGCTCTGTGCAGGCCAATCGGGTTCCTCCACAACAAACTCGTCTAACCAAAACTGTTGCCACAAAGTTGGAAGCGCCCAATTGACTAAAATGTCTTCGCATCCTGTAGCATTAAGATAACCCTTCACTGGAACTAAGGGGCCAAGCCCAAACCCTGAAAAACAGCCCTATACCATTATCCCTCCTCCACCAAACTTAACAGTAGGCACTATGCATTCCGGTAGGTAGCATTCTCCTGGCATCCACCAAACCCAGATCCGTCCATCAGACTGCCAGATAGTGAAGCGTGATACATCACTCCAACACGTTTCCACTGCTCCAGAGTCAAGTTGCGGCGTACTTTACACCACTCCAGCCGACGCTTGGCATTGTGATGTGCAGCTTGCGTGCATCATAGAAACCCATTTCATGAAGCATAGTTCTTGTGCTGATGTTGCTTGCAGAGGCAGTTTGGAACAGTTTGTAGTGAGTGCTGCAACAGATGATTGGCCATTTTTACGTGCTATGCACTTCAGCACTTGTTGGTCCCGCTCTGTGAGATTGCGTGGTCTACCACTTCGTGGCTGAGCTGTTGTTGCTCCGAGGCGCTTCCACTTCACAATAATAGCACTTACAGTTGGCACATCTAGTAGGGCAGAAATTTCACGAACTGACTTGTGGCAAAGGTGGCATCCTATGATAGTGCCACGTTTAAAATCACTGAGGTCTTTACTACCCATTCTAAATTCTAAATGTTTGTCGATGGAGATTTCATGGCGATGGGCTGGATGTTAGCAATGGGTGTGGCTGAAAAACCTGAACTCAATAATTAGTAGGGGTGTCCACTAACTTTTGGCCATATAGTGTATGTGTGCTTTTGTCTGAGGCTCTGTATTTGCAGGCTCTGAGGACTGATCTGACGATTTTAACTACATTCTAGAAAATGGTGAAAACATCATCTTTGAATCAAAAACATTGAAAGAAAAAGCTTTACTGGTAATACAATCAAATGGAATACTTGCTTTTGTGTTGTAGTGTGTATGATGCTATTCAAATTTAAACAAAACGTTACACACAAAGCCAATAATGTTGGCTGCTTTGGATCCACAGGTTTAGCAATAGGCTGTTGAACACCAGAGTGGTGTCTCATAAGGTCAGTACCTATATTTGTTTTGTTATCAGACTATTTTAATACCAAATTACTAAATGATCCTCCACAACACTACGTGCTATACAAACTAACCATACTTACTGTAGCATTCAGTGTGTGGCAACTATCAATCTGCAAAATGACAATACTGCAAAACATGCATTTAAATTATACTGATGTATGTCTCACACGCTATTTTCAGTAATTTGTTAATTATTGCAATGCTGCATTGAATTATGGATATATTTTACACTACTGATTTCTGGTTCATATCCTTCCTTTGTCTACTAAATCCAACCACGAAAAACAATAAAATATCACGGTACTGTCAGTATACTGATGGAGAAAAAAAAATAAAAAAATTGTACAGTAAATCATTACTCAAATTCAGTATATTCAAATCGTCTACTTGTCAGTAAGTACTACAGATTTTGGATAGAAGCAGGTGTGAAATGATTAGTAATAATATCCTACAACTCAGATTACATCCTTGATTCATGACTGTTCAATAGCTGTAAAATAATTTCCATGTATCAATATTAAAATTTGCAGAATAATTTCAGAAATATTGATGAGTTGTAGGATATTATTACAAATCATTTCACACCTGCTTCTATCCAAAATCTGTAGTACTTACTTTGCACTCTGCATCATTGCACTATTGTCTTCTTGTCTTGCTTTTCATAGTTTTTTTACATATATTTTACATCTGTACATAGCAGTTAAATGTTTATGCTTATGTCTAGCTTGTTCAGTTTTGTTGTCCTTGTTTTGCTGTATGTCTATAAGTACAAGAGAGCAATGGAAAAACCGGAGTCAAATTCCTGGTATGTTTACACATACTTGGCGAATAAAGCTGATTCTGATTCTGAAATGGGATGAATTGGGGGGAAAAAATAAATTAAATTTTTTGCCCAATCCATCATCACACTTACAGTTCTAAGACCAAACAGGGGAAGTTATTACTGGTGACTTCCCTACTCAGAAAGAGGTGCTTTATGGCTCCCATCTCATGGAAGCCTTTTATCTGGTTGCAGGCAGCACATAATTAAGCTTCTACAGCAAGAGGGACTATGGTAATTACTTGCTGAGCAAAACCATTTTGTACCTCTAACTGCCCCAGAGTTGAAGTGGAAAAAAGAATGCACTTGGACACAGCAGATACCCTAAATTTACTGTCTTGTCTGAGAAATGTGACACATGAAAAATCTTAGGATGCGACCGACTAGCGGATGGCATTGTTCTGGCACAAAACACTGTTTAAATAAATACTATAATACTTCCAAGGCTACAATGATATGAACTTGTCTAAAAAGACAGTAATTGAGTAGCATCTTCCAAAGGTGGTTCAAAGGGATAGTCTGCCTCTTGTATTGCCCAACTATCAACTTTTCTTTTATACCTTATGAGTACTCTGAACTCTAAAAATATAAAGATGTGCAAAGACTGACAGCCGAAATACATCAATGGAAACCTTACCAACCCTAACAAACCAGGAAATCTCACTTTTTTCCCCCTAAACCTTTTTTGGATATACCTAGTTACCCCGGAGTTCATGGAAACCCCTTCTTGCTAGGCTATATATTATGATAGTTGCTTTCCTCCATCTCCCTCTGAATGGCCAACGACAAATCACCTTGTCTTATCATTAACTAGAGCCGACTATAGCAAAGAGAAATGGCAGTTACAGTTAGTCTAACTCTGGTCTACTGAGGGGAACGGGGATCCAGGAAGGGAATGAGGACAGCCCTTGTTGCATAAGCCGCTGATTTGTAGATAACGTAAGAATTCGCAGTGATCAAAGTGGAATGTGGGCAGCCAGGGAGCTACTGCCTTTCTAACCCCATTCAAATTACCTGAGATGAATTAGGCTGGTATTAGGCCCCATAAATTGTAACTCCCTGCCTCTTGCTGTGCTCATAATCAAGTGTGTACACATCAGATATGGTAAATCCTGCCTCTGCTGAGAGCTGAGTAAAAGCTGATTAAATTACAGTTCCTCATTCTTAGTGATGCAATACACAGGACCATTCTTCAACTACCAAAACACAATACAAAGTATTTTTTTTAATTATTATCCATAACCATAACCAGCCATAAGCAGCACTGTGTTTTTGGTTTAGGGCACAAAACTAAAATGGAGGGGTTGAGTACATAGTAGGTGGATTAGAAAGACCATAGGTGGGGGGCAGCTTCACCTTGTTCAATGGTTGGGCAGCAACAACCTAGGGATCACTCACCAAGGTCAGCCTTACTTACTCCGCAAAGACAAAAAGAGTACTGTTCTGCTAGCCACATTACAGGTCCTCTATATTTCTCAGAACCATCAACAGCGGGACTAACACTCTGGGTCAGTTGGTCAACTCAGATGAATACATTGTCATCAGACATAATAAGGCAGGCAACATACAACACCCATTGATAATTACCCTAGTCGGGGGCCATGCAAAACCATTTCCTGCCCACATAAGTTATTCTCTCACATTCAAAATTACCATTAGGCAAATTACAAAACATTATCACAGACACTGTACGCTAAATTCTGGAATATCATTAGTATGTCTTTCCTATAAGGGAGAGTATTTTGCACCAGCTATGAAATATTCAAAACAAGGTTGTTGTCTCATGAGGTTTGGGAGTCAGGCTAGATTGGCTAGCACATCCTGACAACAAGTAGCAAGCAAAAAAACATGCCACACCTCCCTTTTACCACAGGGAGCAGTCTACTTGTAGTCATAGGCATTATATTATAAGTATAAAACAGAGATAAACCACAGGCTGAATATGGCTTTTCATAAGATTAATTAATACCATGAGGCCTTTCTAATGAGAAATCAGTGTAGATGTTAATACATCAACTGCTACCTTCTCTGAGCACGTCTATATAGATAAAAAGATTATCAAGCTGCAAGAGGAAAGAATATACACAGCCACCATTGGAGAGAAGCATTTTTGCTACTCTACACTAATTTGCCTTGCCATTGTACACTTTGCCATTTGTTTTGCTGTCAATGCTCAGCTAAGCACTGAGTGAGAGATATTTCAATTGAAAAAAATATTACACCACTCTAGCCGTTCTAGTTCAAATTTCCGAGCCAACTGGCAATTAAAATCATCTGAATTAATAGCTGAGCCTATAGAGGATTTGCAGTTGAGTCACAATTCTAGCAACCACAGCTGGCACCATCATGGAGGTCCAGTAAAGAATTGGCTGGGTACAAATAATGGCTACATACATAAAAACCAAAATGAGTCATGTCTTTAGTGCTAGCCCCTTTGGTCCCATAGTCTTTACTCAAAAGCACTACAAGTTGTAGCTTGAGAAGAGTTAGGTCAGTTAACCTTAACAAACAGTTGTTTTTTGCCTTTGTTAGCTAGCTAACAGGCCAGCAGGCACATTTGGCAAAGCAACTGATGCTAATGTTAATGAGACTACTAGCCACTACTAACACCAGCTTCTACTAGATATGTTACCTAGCATGCAAATCAGATGTGTTAACGTGAAGATAACAATGGTTAGCTTACTAGATACGATGGTTAGCTAGCTAACAAGCTTAGATAATCTAAACACAAAATAAATCAGATGTATCAGTGGCAAAATTATCCGATCCCAATCAAAACATCACAGAAATTAACGATGTCTAGTCCATAATGCTGAGACAGCCAAGGTGTAAGTTTAGAAAGGCAATCAGTTGTACACAGCCGTTGTTGCCAAAAGCTGAGGACCTCCACTATGGCCGCCAAAGAGTGCATTGCATCACCTGAAAGCCCTCTATACGACTTTTGTCTGTGTTACGATGATGATCTTCTAGCTCTAATACACCCATGTGCATCAACGTTACTGAAATTATTAAAAAACAAAATGCTTTGTTTTGGTGGGGTCAAATCAGTATTAGTGTGCTTCGTATTTACTGTAAATGCTGTTGCCTCTTTTTTTTTTTTGCACAATCCCGTAAGCATTGCCACTTTTCATTTCACTGCACATCCTGTATGCGTATGTGACAAAGTTCTTGACTTGACTATTAACGGTCACTCCCATTTTGCTGATTTAGTCTTAATGAACTAACTAAGCTCAATGTTACAAGGAAAATCAACCACAAAACAGAATTCTTGTGTTATTCTTATTATGTGAATTTGAGAACATGGAAAATACTGCAGTTAATTATGTCCTTGACAAATCCTGGAGCTGCTCAATTGACAGTGAATGGGAGACTGACCTTGCAGACACAATGACAGTACCTGGGTATGTCCCTGTGATTTACAGGGTATATTTTCTGATTAATAATTGTTGCCATTACTTAAGCAATAAGTATGTTATTGCTTTTAGAAAACAGTTACGAAATTAGTTCCATGTATTACCATAAATGTTCATCATACTATATCTATATTTTACTTAACAAAAATGTGACAAAGTAGTACCAAGCAACGACCAAAGTTAGACCTGCATAGAATGTTGCTGTTGTTTTGTTTGTTAGGCCGATATTTACAGCAGAGTAATATATGCCGGTGCAATGAATAGGCCGGTGCCATTGTGAAATAAAATTCAACTGGATTTAACATCTCAAATAAGCAGTCTAAGAAGCCACAAAGTGAGTCTGAAACGCATTGTCAATGAAACAACTAAAGGTAATGTGTTTTGGTAAGATCACAGTCGTCTGGTTTCAGGTTTTGGGGCTGTTTTTCATGTTCACAGACTGAATAATGTGTGTTCTATATAAGTGTGTCCCTTCAAGGTAGGAAAATGTAAATCATAAAGTCTTATCATTTAGAAGCAAAACCACCACAATTACACATAGACGTAATTAATAGTGTTGAAATTTGGCATGGCAGTTCTTGGAATATAAACGAAAAAATTTGAATCAGTTAATCTATGGCTATTGAAAGGAACTCAACAAACCTGTACAGCATTCAGTCGTAATTTACTTGCCAAGCTAGATATGTACTGTAGCTGGAGCACAGGTCCTTCGTCCCAGCCCCAATGTCCATTTGCCAACTTCCTAGTGACTAGCTGGCTTCCTTACTCCCCAAAGTTATTATAGCTACGAAAGTGCACCTGCCTCAGCTGACGTTGTGCGAGCAGTTAAATGGCTGTGGCGTAATGTTACTCCTTAGTCAAGACGTTTGCAAGACAACACCGACTGTTATCTAGCTTAACCTACTACCGAGCAAACGAAACGCAGCCAGGTCGTTAACGTACTAAGCTAACGTTAGCTTCCAGACAAGTCCAGAGTTATCAATGTAACTTAGAGCTGAAACGTAGGTCACAATTTATGAGTCTGTAAATGTTATTGATCAAGCGGGGTTAACGTCACAAGCTTACTTAAGGCAAATTATACCTAACGTCAGCGAACTATCGTCTAACAAAAATGGCTAATTCTTAGTGATCTGACAGCAGTAAACCTTAGCTGGCGTTAGGTAACTAGGTTAACGCTTACATTAGCAGCACCACACAACGTGTCGAACCAGTCAAGACAAGTGAGGCCATTTCAGGCTTGGCATGACACCTGAACTTGATCGCCGATTGATCATGACATGATGCAGTTGAGGCCTCCTTAGGATTATCAAGCTAGCAGGTTGACACTCATGATACTAGCTAACGTTGAACATAGCAAGCTACCCACTTGCTTGTAACTCAATCAACCCAAAATACTGACAGAGCTAATTAGCTAACTGATGGTAATTACGTTAGCTACCTAACGAGTAACAACCGTTTAACTTTACGCGTTGTCATGAAAATTATGTCTCAGTGGACTTCATTTTCAGTCTGCATCATATTATCCCTGCATCATATTATCCACACACAGTACAGAACACAAATGGCTATCATTAGTTAGCTGCATATCTTTAGCCCAGCAGGTAGCTAGGTAGGCTAGCTGCAAGGCTATGCTAATCATTTTAGCTAGCTGCTGACCGACACAAGCCCCGGTGCGCTGAAGGCTGCGACTTCCTATGCAGCGCAGGCAGAGTTGTCAACGTAGTTAGAAACAAAGTACTTCTGACTACTCACACGTTATGCTATTTTCGTATATTCTCGCCGAGATATTATTCTTAGATTATACTTACTAGCCGTAACGATACCAGAAAATAACTGGAATCTTCTCTATTAGCAATGGAGGGAGGAACAGACTAGACATTCAAAATGGTGGCTATTCTAGCCTCAGCACATCTACCGCAGGCGGAGGGTTACACTGAAATATCCCAAAGGTTTGTGAAAGAGGCGCGGACTCGCTTTCGCACGTAGCTGGAACTTTACCATACCGTTACAATAGCTTGTACTCAGAGGACTTCTCTACTATCTCTCCCCGAGACCTCCACTTGCTATGCTATATTTCATTGGACAACATGGGTAATAGTGTAATTATGTTTTATTTATGAAAAGAGAAGTAATTAACAGTATTGTTGCTCCTGGTTGTGATTTGCTTCATTGCTCGCTAGCTAGTCAGCCAGCTAGTTCTTTCCATAGTCGCTCAATGGCATTGCACCGATTAACAAGGGTTAGGCTAGCTAACGCTAGCTGATCGACACTTAATTATTGGTAGCAACGTGACTGTCATTTGTACCATTTATTATGTAGATTATCTGCCAATTGCTATACACACGCCGGCGATTTCACCGACACGGCGAGATAATTTTGTTGAGATGGCATATTTTTTTTCGTCAACGCTGCGGATGAATAACATTTTTTTCCCGTCAACGTCGTGCTTCGGTCCGTATACCTCACTCGTGGCAGTCAGTGATGACGGCCACACGTAATGTTATGACATTACTTCAGTGGTTTGGGGCTCCGCCTAGTGTAGCTACCTTGCTATCCAAGAGATAATTGTGGTGACCAAAGAATCAGGGTGGTGATAGGTGTGATGTGAAGACATGTCCAAGCCCACTGCCGATGTGTGTGAACCTAACACCAGAGATTGCTAGTTACTTTGAAAAAAGCAAAAATCAATTTGCAGAAACAGCGAAATGTTTTATATTTTATTTTTTTCCATTTTTACTACAGAGCTGTAATTAAATTGGACTCCTTTTAACTTGGGTGCCCTACAGTCTTTCTGCAATTTTGACTCTTCAAAATAGGTTGACTAACCATCCCCACTTGTGTGTGACACAATGGTGCATCCCTAATATTAGCCATAAAATGTTTTTGTCCTTGTCGATTATTTGTGTCATACACATCTTTGAATGGCTTGACAACAAAAAACTCAAGTTGGCACAATTACAGAGCAGACATCTGCTAATACAATGCTGCATTCATCTCATATGGGAACGATGGTAGATACAAGAGTCCTACTTGAAAATACCATTCTCCTCAGCTTTCATGTGGTAAATACTTATTGGGATCCCTTTTCTTTACCTGCTTGTTCCTATTTAGGGTCATGGGGGGGGCTGATGCCTATCCTGGCATGCATTCACAGGACTAACACAGATTGATAGACACTCAAGAGTCTCCAATCCACCAGACTTTGCATGTCTTTGGAATGTGGGAGGAAAATGGAGCACCTGGAGGAAACTCACCCGAATACGGGGAGAACATCTCCACAGAAAGGGCTGGGGCTGGGAATCAAGGCAACATTGAGGTGACAGTGCTAACCACTGAGTCACTATGTTTCCCTTAAGGAATAATCTATTGATTTCAAGTAAAAGCAACAAAACATATTACTTTCATTACATAAGTCATTTTGTGAACATCTAAAAATGTAATGGCAGACCTTTTTCTGAATTGAAAATTCAGTAAATTTACCAGACAAGTGATCCACCAGGCAGCTCGTATTTCAATAAGTCTCAATTAGCCCCATTCAGATGATCAATCTGGATTCGTAAAAGGTCTTGAGTGATGTTCTACAAGGTATGCAAGTTTGCTGATAAACAGGACCACATTACATGAACATCTTGCATGGAGTTTGGCATGGCGTTCTCTCCATACAAGAGAAAACTGTGCATATTGAGGCTATGGAAGGATACTACTAGTTGCTGTATTTTTTAATTTGCCATTGACATTGCAGTGTTTGGTTTGTTGCAAAACAAACTCAAATGCATTAACCAAGTGCATATGCGTTAAATAAGTGTGGAGAAAGATGAGGCTGATTGTCATTCAGTGTCTTTACACACATATTGCTATTCAGGGTCATGGGGGGATTGGAGCCTATCCTTGCATACAGGTTGACATTCATACAGATATAGACAGACAATAAGACAATAACGCATTCATACTTATGGGCAGTTTAGAGTCTCCAGTGATTATAGTGAGTGACTTCAATCTTGGCATTTGGCTTTAAATGCCTGGACACTTCATACTGGAAAAAGGCATTTCAGAATATGTTTAGAGATATACACCGATCAGCCACAACATTAAAACCACTGACAGGTGAAGTGAATAACATCGATTATCTTGTTACAATGGCACCTGTCAAGGGGTGGGATATATTGGGAAGCAAGTGAACAGTCAGTTCTTGAAGTTGATGTGTTGGAAGCAGGAAAAATGGGCAAGCGTAAGGATCCGAGCGACTTTGACAAGGGCCAAATTGTGATGGCTAGATGACTGGGTCAGAGCATCTCCAAAACGGCAGGTCTTGTGGGGTGTTCCTGGTATGCAGTGGTTAGTACCTACCAAAAGTGGTCCAAGGAAGAACAACCGGTGAAGCAGCGACAGGGTCATGGGCTCATTGATGCGCGTGGGGAGCGAAGGCTAGCCCGTCTGGTACTGCAGTACAAATTGTTAACAAAGTTAATGCTGGCTATGATAGAAAGGTGTCAGAACACAGTGCATCGCAGTTTGCTGCGTATGGGGCTGCGTAGCCGCAGACCAGTCAGAGTGCCCATGCTGACCCCTGTCCACCGCCGAATGGTTTTAATGTTAAGCCTG
>OOFE01015294.1:0-10637 GCA_900323365.1 Monocentris japonica | reverse complement strand
CTTTACACCACTCCAGCCGACACTTGGCATTGCACATGGTGATGTGAGGCTTGCGTGCAGCTGCTCGGCCATGGAAACCCATTTCATGAAGCTCCCAACGCCCAGTTCTTGTGCTGATGTTGCTTCCAGAGGCAGTTTCGAACTCTGTAGTGAGTGCTGCAACAGATGATTGGCGATTTTTACGCGCTACGCGCTTCAGCACTCATTGGCCCTGCTCTGTGAGATTGCGTGGTCTACCTCTTCGTGGCTGAGCTGTTGTTGCTCCTAGACGCTTCCACTTCACAATAATAGCACTTACAGTTGACCAGGGCACATCTAGTAGGGCAGAAATTTCACAAACTGACTTGTGGCAAAGGTGGCATCCTATGACAGGTCCACGTTTAAAGTCACTGAGCTCTTTATGACCCATTCTAAATGTTTGTCTATGGAGATTTCTTCGCTATGTGCTGGATGTTATGCACCTGTTAGCAATGGGTGTGGCTGAAACACCTAAACTCAATAATTAGTAGGGGTGTCCACTGACTTTTGGTCATATAGTGCATTCTAGTCAGGCCAGGAGTTTAACCTGTATCCTCCTTTCTCCTGCTTACTTTTAGCAACCACTGTAACATTGTGTTGTATTTTCTGGGCCCCAGGAAACAAAGTGAGAGAGTTTGGTCCTAACGGGGCAGGTAGTGGCTACATAGGAGTGAACATCAACTCTAATTAAGTTAATAACTTTCTAGAATAATATGTTTATGTCTGTTTGTCCACCTCCCTGCCTTTAACTTCAAGTGTTTTACATAATTTTCCAGATTCTTCAGTATGTGAGTTTGAGTGCTGAGGTGTGTATCTAGTGAAGTGAGAGGCCACAGTGATCAGATTAATGTCTCTCATAATGAGGAATGTTGTTTTTTTGTTGCCTCCCTATTTTTATGACTACGCTGGTGCCTCCCTCTCATGTACACCGACTCCTTCAATATATATGAAATGAATCCAGTTGGGTCAGCAGACATGTAACTCTCTCTCTCTCTCTCTCTCTCTCTCTCTCTCTCACCCCCCCACACACTCAGCACACTACTGTTTTTAATGCCATAAGAAGAGAGATATATTTCTCTTTCTCAGAGCATCTTTATTTGTCTGTGTTTGAGGGTGAAGCTGGCAACTCTGGTTTAGTGTGCTGTTTTTAGGTAGTTTCACATTCATTAAAATACTATGTTGCTGTGGTGTGCATTTCCTTCAGCATTGTGGGTGGGTGTCCAGACGCATATACTACACCACCACCATTTATTCAGACAAAACATCAAGCAGTACTCAGAGCTGTCATTGGTTTGGTGGACTATCTGTGGTCAGCTTGAGTTGCCGTGGTCCTGGTTTACCCATGCACTGTATACAGAAGGTTCACCACAGACGCGACCACATCCGAGCGCCTCCTGTCAATGTGAAACCCAGCCAGGATCAACACAGGACCTCAGGCACAATGGCAAGATGATGACACGACAATAAGATGAGACCAACATAAAGACAAAACAAACCAAAGACACATTACAGATACAAAGGCAGATAGTGATGTTGGACTTGAGAATGTGGGAACAGGGAATGTCGACTATGTATAAAGAAAATAAATAAAAATACTTATATAGAAAATATACTTGATTTTTGAGAGGGTGCAGGAAGTAGAGAGGCATCTTGGGGCTTCATCCCCCCAGCAAGAGACAGTCCACTCTGTAACCCTCAATAACCCAAAACCAGAAGGATCATGGGAGGATTTACGGTACCCCCAATGTCAGGAACCCCCAATGATGATTACTGCACAGGTCAGACAAAATGGACACATTAACCCCAGGTAGTTGAATGAAAAGATGCGCACACACACACACACACACACACACAGAGAAAGAAAGACATAGCAAGAGAGCGTGAGAGAGAGAAAGAGAGAGAATTGAAATAAAAATCACATCACATCTTGCAGTCTCTCCCCTATAAAAAGAATCAACAAACAGGAAATTGAGAGGTCACGCACAAACACACACACACATACACACCAAACAGAGAGAGCGAGGACATGATGTCCATGATGCCGACACACAGCTGTACATTCCACATCTCTCCTGGCAAATCAGTCACTGACACATCCTATGATCATTAATTTAACGTTATTAGAAATTCAAAGAGAGGACCTCGGGTGGCCTTCCCGTTTTCACGACACATTTCATCACAATCTAAATGAACTGCATAAATCTCCTGTTTCTGCCATTCATTTCCCTCATAAACCAGTCATAGGAATTCTACAAATATCTCATTCTGTGTTGGTTAAACATCCAAGCATTTACAGATGTCAACCCTGTTGTCACTGACAAATCTCACAACAGCCATCACTCTCAATCTGAAGTGATGGATCTGACAGATCGCCGCTCCAAGATGGCTTCTCAGCTTACACACATGAAACGGCAAAGTGGAGCATAAACAGTGTTTGTGTGGGACTCCCGTATGCCTGAGGGATCGAATGAGCAGAGATCAGAGACTACTGCAGGTTAGGATCACCGTTTGATCTGGGATTGGAGGTGACAAGGTCGTTCCCCCTTTCCTAACTCACCCTATGGCGAGGACAATACAGAGGAAACAGAGCAGAGAGATGTAAAATACAGCTGCTCTTATTATGTTAGTGAAGGACACCGGGGCTATTAGGGTCAAGGGTAACAAGATCCCGCACACGCAAGGAAACGTGACCGTAATTGGTTGATCTGAGGTCTGTTTGGCAGTGGCTGTTCCTCATCCTCAGCGGGGGGTCTGACCTGTGACCTTTCCTCTTTGACTTTGGTCCAGTGGAATGTTTGAACTGTTCAGGTCGGTGGATGACCAATCAATTCTCTGCAAACCCCAAGAAGGCTGCTGCAGTAGCCACACAACCTCCATAGACATGAGGTAAAGATATTCTGCTTTTTCTGCTGAAAAACACTGCCTAAGGTGCATTTTGTGCTGTTAATATGAAAAAGCGAGTCACGTGTCATGCATTTTGTTCCCTTAATGATTAGCTGCAGTAGCTGGCACAGCATACAGTACTTAGGTACAACTTTCAGAAACTCCCACAACACAGTCAATATGCTCCTATCAACAACTACTACCAACTTTTCTACTGTTACTTTCTCCATTATCATTCTGGTTGTTGTTGTTGTCCTGAACTGCTGCTCTTTATAGTGATTGATCAGATCACAAAAAAGAAACTGGAACTGTTCTCACTGTTAGAAAGTGCTCTGCTCTGACTAAAAGAACGCAGGGAGCAACACCTTTCCAAAGTGGCCACAATCTGTCCACCTTTAAGTAACTTGAGTAACCTCCCTGTTACTTTTCATGTAATAAAAAGGCACTGGCATTTTGAAAAAAGGAGAACAATGTGAAAATTCCCCTAGACCACACTCCAGGTTCAAAGAGATGTGAGCAGTGGTGTGTGGGGCAGGAAGACGATCCACCTCCACTCCACAAAACTCTGAAGTTAGATACAAAACTACCTTCACAACTAACTGCATCTGCACAGAGGACAGTGAGGACAGTGAGGACAGTGAGGATGAGGAGCAGGAGCGTGGCGGTCATCAGCATCATCATTATCATCATCTGTGGATCTTCTTTTGCTTCAGTTTCTGGACTTGCTTGACTTGACCAGTGATGATTCTGGTTATGAGAGCCTCCTCTCTAAGGAGGAAGAGGAGTCTGATGATGATGGTTCCGTGTACAACTCCAGACCTTCCTCTCCTCTCCACCAACACTTCCCAGCGCAAGACCAGAGGTTGGACTGATTGAGGGCAGGCCACTGAAGAAGCAGCGGTCAGAGGACAAAGACTCCTCTGAAGAGTCGGCTCCCTCAACCTTTCGACTCAGTTCCTCTACAAAAAGGAGCAGGGAGGAGAGCAACTGGGAGGAGGTTGCTGCTAAGAGGCAGAGATCGACAGCCACTCGGATGAACTTCACCATGCCAGACCTTTGTTTAACAGACACTACAGTGAAGTTTCAATCAACACTAGTACCAACATGCAATGCAGCAAGGACGGATTTTACACTTCTCAACAGTACTTCAACATCTGCGCCTGCATTGCCCTAACCCTAACCCTAACCCTATCACTTCTTGATTTCTCAAGGTAACAGCTGCACCTCTTCACACTAACAGTCTAAAAGACCTCAACTTAAAGAGTATAAACTGGCTGAACTGAAACATCTGGCCACACAACAGGAAACCCAGGGAAGCGCTTTTACCAAGGTTGTTGTATATGTTACATGCATCTGTGATGGGAACGTGAACTACGGGATATGTCTTGATGCATGTCTGCACTATACAGTATCTCTGTGTCAGAGTGAGTGATTCAGCACTGGGTATGGGATACTCCCGTTACCAGCTGAGCAACATCTCGATGTGCGATTCAGTGCAAGTGAGCAAGAATCGAATCACCCGGCCATTACAAGTTGGGTGTGAAAGGCTGCAAATGCGAACTGATGTTCCACTAACGAAGCTTGGAATGACTAGTGTGCCCTACATGCTGAAGTTCACGCCCTGCTAACTGCCCATGACCAATTCACTGATTAATAGGCCCATGGCTTTGACAGCAACCGAGGTTGGGCTCTAGAGAATCAGGGCAAGGATTTACTTCAAAGATTTGGGATTATGTATGAAAAACAAAGATCATGAAATATATCTTGAATGTCATACAGCCCTGACAACACAAAGAACGTCATAAATCATTTCATGGTCAGACAGGGCAGTGGACCTACCCCTTGGCTCTAACCACGTAAAGGTTTTTGTAAGTAAAATGCAATTCCAAGCTTTGGTTTTTGGACATTTATTCTCAGATAGTGAGATGCTGGTTGCCTGTGATTTTACCCGCTGCAGCCTCCCTCTAGCCCACATCAGTGTCTCCTACAGAGGTCTACAGACACTCCAGCATCCTTATAAGTCCAGGATAATATAAGGAAGGATGAGGGTGTAATTGTTCCGCTGGATAAACGGGGAAAGAAGCATTTCGAAATGACCCCTATAACTGTGGGTGTGAGGGTATGCACATAAAACCACAAATGTGTGTGTGAGCACACGTAAACATGTGGATTGAATACAGTTGAAAAGCAGACTTCATGCTGTTCATTGTTGCTGTCTGTCTGTGTGACTCACACGAGGGCTGTGGGAACCATTTCCCCCATTCTCACACACAAAATGAAACTACAAGTCAGGAAAAAGGTGATGGTCCTTCTAGTCCTTCTTTTCAGCAGATCACTGTAATACAAACTAAAACCAAAAGGGTCTAAAAAGCAGGGCAGCATGTCAAACGAGTGAGTTTATAATTCCAGTGCAGCTCGGCCTTCTGGCAATAGTCGAATGTAGAATTGTATAAAATACAATACAATACACACACACACACGAAGCAGAAAGCTTGGGTTGGGTTTTATTATTGAGGCATATATTGATACAGAACTAGATGTCCCATAAAAGGCCCCATTATGGTGATAAGAGAAAATCTTGTGAGTCACTGAAGGCCACATTAGTCGGCCATTACGGATCTCATGCATCTCCAACTCGCTACCCAGCTTGTCTGCACCATTGCTTTTGTTCAGTCAATTCTGCTTCCTGCTATACCACCATCTACTTCCTGTGGGAGAGTTTAGGAGCTGGTCTCTTCACCAAGTGTTCACTCACTTGGTGAAACAGACAGAAAGGCACACAAATGCACGCACACACACACACACACAAACATACACAATGGAAAATGGGCAAAGAGTGCACATGATGATAAGGAGATATATAAAGGTGAGCCTGGGGCAGAGATTTGTGAAGAAGAAAGAGAGAAAAGAGAGATTATGCAGTGAAAAAGTTAGAGGAGGGCCAGTATGGAAACAGCTGTGTGACTGAACACAGGAAGCAGTGATTTCCCATGTCCATGCAGAGCAGCCATGGAAACCAACTCAACAACTTCATTAACAGAGAATTAGAGAAGCAGAGAAAGAGACGTGAAAAGAGACAGAGTAGAGAGAGAAAGACAGAAGGGGATGGACATGAGCATATTGGAGGGGAGTTTGGGGGAGAACATGGACTCGAGGACAGGGAGCAGAAAGAAGCAGCAGAGTCTCCCACTGTTCTCCCCTGGCTGGGCTCCAGTGTAAACACAGCTCTGGTTTCTGCCCTGGGCCTGATACAGCTGGACCCTTCCTCTCTTAGCTGGCCTCAGGTCACACAGAGACTCAACTCCATTTCCCAGGGGGCCACACTTCTAATCAGCGCTTCCTGCTAGGGCCTGAGTTAAATGGAGGTGGGATTAGACGCTGTTGGCTAACAGGCTAACCTGTCCAACTCCGTCACCTCCATAGCCCTGCTGCTCACCCCTCTCATCAGATGATCAATGACATCCAGATGGGAGGATCCATCCAATAACAACCTGGACACCCAGGCCTGAGAATAGTGTGTGTGTGTGTGTGTGTGTGTGTGTATTCCTATGCTTATAAGGACCAAATGTCCTAACAAGGATAGAAAGATGAGGAACATTTTGTTGGTTGTCACTTCTTTAAGGGGCTAATTTAGGGTTTGGACTTAGTTTAGGGCAACAGTGTAAGTAGAACATGACAGGCCTTAGAGCAAAAATTGACGGCCCCACGGGCCCCATTGCAACTGCCCCACCTGCCATTACACCCATGGTTTAGGGTTAGGATTAGAATTATGATTCAGGTTCAAGTTAGGGTTAGACATGTGGTGGAGAGGGTTACGGTTCGAGTTAGGGGTCAGGAATGTAGTCAACGAGGGTAAAGTAATACAAACAAGTGCCTCCAGAGCCTTCCTGTGGAGAGTGATGTATATGTGTGTGTGTGTGTGTGCGTGAGCATGCATGCATGCTTGCGTGCAAGTATGTGTGTGTGTTTGTGATAGAGAAGTAGGACATGGTAGGACAGAAGGAAACATTGGTTGGCAGGAGGGGAGAGAGTGAGTAAGAGAGAGAGAGAGATTGGACATGGTCGTGTTATCATAGTGTGCACATTTAACTTTGTTAACATTCTTCTCATGGCAAGTAATAATTCAGTCTAATCAATTAGACTGCAGCTGGGCTGAAAGTGGAATGGTGAGTGTCTTCTGTCCAGAAAAGGAATCGTACAGGACACTACAATGAGATCAGGGACAGTCCAGCTCCTAATTACTGTTGATGACATATCATACACAGTTGTTGGAGGGTGGGGGGCCTATGTACCATCTGCAGGATATGACTAGCTCCAGCTTAAATGTCAGTGTATCTTTAGCGTCACATGACTATCCCCAAGAAACACAAATCAACTAATTCAAACCAATGACTCCAGACACTCAGTCGCTATGGGGGCACCTGTTGAACCAAACACTACATGAACTAGAGAGCCCAGAGTGAAAAAATAAGTAGGTATGCTCTTTGTCCAAACACAGCTGAAACAATCCTTCCATCTGAGCTCAGTGAGAAGCCTCACCTCCACTGAAGAGAGACAGACGAGCAGAGACGCACGTGTGGGAGAAGGACAGGAGGGATAAATGAGGAGAGAGAGAGAGAGGACTGACCCTCTGCCAAGTGTCCTTTTCAGAGACAAATGGAGAGAGAGTGAGGAGAAAGAAGACAGGGGAAGTAGAGACCGGAGCAGAGATGAGGCTATAAAAGGAAGAGAAAGGAATGGAGCAGCGGAGAGTTGTTCTGAGAGACTGAAGCCTGGGAGGATTGGGATGACCAGTGCTTTGGAATTCTTTCAGTGTAGCCTGACGGGACCCCTGCGTCTCTCCATTAATCACTGGGAGATGGGGAGAGAGGAGAGTGCGGGGGTGGATGTATAGGGACTTTCCGGGGGCAACGTCCACAGTGAATTTACTTCCTAACTTCATTCCAAGTCAAATAAAAGTCAGTTCACACGGGACTTCACACACTAACATAACAAGGCTAGAAGTTACCTTAAATACTCCTTGTGGGTTTAAAGGGGGAGGGGGGTAGATGAGGGAAGATCTTTTTAAAAACTGAATGTTAAAGGTAAAGAAGCCTGCACCTTTAAGGCTCAACTTGATAGGGGTGGATTGCGTCTTGTCTGGGGTGGATGGTGTACAATCTTCAATCTTTGAAGTACATAGCAATTTCTGTGTGTGTGTGCATGTGTGAGAGAGAGAGAGAGAGATTGTATGTGTGTGTGTGTGTGTGTGTGTATGGGTGGGTGTTGGGTTACACATGACTGGGAATGAAAATGAAGCATGAAAAGTGGTTATCCCTGGAATCAACCACTGGCATCCTACCTTTCTATTTTCTTGCATATTGAACTGCCTTGTTCATGACAATATAAAGACACACTGACACAGATAGGCACGGTACAATTGCAGAAATGTATCCTTTCTACAGTGTAGTGCATTCGTGTGTTGAAGGCTGGCAGACGCACATCCTCTACTGCCCCTCAGTTGACGTTAAATCGTCTTTGCGTTGTTGCTGACATGCTTTGGTAATATCTAAGATGTGGCCGATATCTGAAGTGCAATATCTTTACTACATATCTGACCTACTAGTCTGACGAAGATGTAGGACCTGCTGCTATGATAGTTTCAAGAATCCCAGAATCACCTCGATGAGCAGCTGAGAGGACTGTGCAGGTCAGATAGTAATGTGACGTCTGGATCTAAGGATCTAGGATCTAAGCTCTAAGCGCAGAGATGGGATCAAGCCGTGCGGACCACACAGTCAAACGGTCCAGTGGCAGACACCCATGAGTGCCCGGGGAATAAACCCTTGGAGCAGCCAGTGTGCTGGCCATGTGTCGAGGCTCGGAAGCATCAGGAAGGAGACCAGAACTACAGAGCATCCAAAGTGCAGCTTTAAGCACCTTTTAAAAACAGCTAAATGCTTTAACACAACTTCCTATGTGTAGTTTATTGAGCAGTGATAATTTGAAGTTTATAGGTTAGGGTTTAAACCTGAGAGTATATGTTTGGATCTTAAACCTTTGTAAAGAAAGAAAAGCTACGCTGTCTCAGAGTCACTGACAGAAGCAAGTATGCAACACTATCAGATTTAGCAGATGATGCTGAATGTATTTGATACAACAAGTAAAACGGAGGACAATAGCAGCCTGCTAGCCACAGGAAACTGATTCAAACCAAGAAAAAATGCAACAGGCTGTTACACAACATACGTACATCAAACTATAGACCCCCTACACATGTTTTGCTGCTTTAGAGAATATACGACTCAGGAAACATTCTCTGGAGGAACCGAGCTATGTGGGGCTGTAAAGAATAGAGAAACTCTGACATATTTGGCTTCCCACATTTCCTTTTCCTGTTTAGAGAGCTTCTCTGGGTGATCCATTTTCTGTTCACACAATTCTGGAAGCAGGATGTCTCCCCTCAAAATCGAAGTTTGCTCAGCCCATAGATAAACAAAACCCACGTTCACCGCACGCGTGAAACAAAAATTATGCACTCTCACAAATCCAGTTTCCAAGGATGGAAAGCAAATCGACTAACTATTTAAAGACACTGATCTTTCAGTACCTTTGATATAGACTTCACTTAACTGACCTTTCTCACCACCCTCCTCTCTCACAAGGTTTGTATTCAGTAGTTTTAATAACAAATGGGATGTCTGGGATTTGTGTCTATATTTCCTTTCAGATGGTAGGGAATGAATCAATGGAATGAATCACTCATTGCTCCTCTTATTCTGAAAGCAGATCTCATTTCGAAAGAAACCCCCAAGGTGGCAATTTCTAAACCAATGGGGGCAAACAGCCAAGCTCTCCGGGCGTTTCTTGTCACAATGCCGAACCTCAGAGACTAATCAAATAATCACCACACAAAGTCCTATTTTATGGAAAACCACGCTGCTGAAGAAACAATACTTAAGCAAACAAAAGACATACATACATCCATTCATGCAGTTGTACAGAAGTACACACAAAACATCCACACAAGCACACGCATACGCACACGCAAGGCTCACATCTTGACGCAAACATTAAAGGACTACAGAGTGTGTGTTGGTGAAGAACACACAATACCCAGAAAGGTCAGAGGGGTTAGTCTCTGAGGTGACGGCAACACCTCATAACATTCACTCTCTCTCACACACACCCACACACACACACACCAGCAGGGGTGTAAAGCACTTGAGTAATTGTACTTTGTTACTATACTTAAGTACTGTTTGGGGGGATTTGTACTTTACTCGAGTATTATTCAATTTGTATACTTGTACTCTTACTCAATTACATTTTCGAGAAAAAAAAGATACTTTTTACGCCTTACATTTAAAATTCAGACCTTCCAAGTACAAGTAAGGCTGGCAGGTCCAACGAACTTTAGAAACTTTAAATTAGTATTATTTTTTTCATTGGCTGAACTAATAACCCCACAGCCGTACTTTATTTAAAACCAATAAAACCAATACCCATGCTTATTGGTCCTTGTGCAAGACCAGAAAGTGGGGATCTTTGATGACACCTGCTATCAGAATATGACAGTCAGAGAAGCTACAGAAGATGGCCACTAAAGTTACGCATGATGAGGGCGAAATGATCGGCACCGATGGCTCCATTCACCATCCGAATGGGGTCAGCTAGCCAGTATCTGGTTTGGTAAATACTGGCTAGCTGAACCCATTCATTTCCACTAGCAATGATACAAAATGCTAACAAGCTTC
>OOFE01015288.1:9982-28031 GCA_900323365.1 Monocentris japonica | reverse complement strand
TATATTTAATATAATATAATATAATATAATATAATTAAAACTGCTAACAGCTTTTTTTTACTAAAAGGCCAGTCTTCTTACTGGGTAATGTTAGTGACCTACAGTCAGTATTATAGTGTATGCTAAAGTGTTAGCATGGAGTGCCTATGATTTATGATTTGGTGAATGATTTAAGTGTTTGTGTTCTTATCATTTAACAGGTAAGTTGACCAATGGGTCAATCTCCCAAAAACATGGTGTGCACCTTTAAGCTCTTATATAGAGCAACTATGTGCAAGTCACAATCTAGTCATATGCAGCATGACGAAACCACCAGGCATTCCTGGCATGTCAGATATACCTGCACTAGGAGCCACCTGTTCATGGCTGTCAACAGCATGGCATTTAGATACAGTGCTGTCATGCTGCCCTTTAGTCTTATCATAAACTCACCAAAATATGCCCTACATACAACATTTCAATAGAGAGGGGGCAAACAAGAGCCAAGGCATTAACTCATAAGCCTTTGGCAGCTTTTCTGTCATATGTCCATACATGATAATGAGTGATTCTCTCTGATGTAATAAACCTTTAATGGTATTAAATGTGCTCATTATGCATTGAAAACAGCCAAGTTGAAAAACTGACAACATTCCCTGAAGTTGTCAGATTGCGGGAGGAACAAAGCTGTAAAATCTCTGTGCCAGAGTCGTCTGCGTCATACTAATCACGGAAAAGAGAAAGACTCGGAATTGGGAACGTTTCAGATCAAATGCTTCTGCTGATGATATTAAGTGTTACCCAATCAATTTGTTTTCACGTTGTGAAATCCACAGAGGGAATATTATTTGCAGCTTAACGAGTAATGCAAGTAGGGAGTGGAAAGCCAGGAGGGTGTAGCAGGTCCAGGCCTACAAATAAAAAGGAAAAAGAAAGTATGTTGGTGGGTGGCAGGGCGGACTTGTTTTGGTCAAACAGTATTATGAGTTAATGAGACATGGAGGCAGAGCTGGACCACTGCTTTGTTTATTTTCTGTTCAAATCGTGTTAGTGGCATTTTAAAAAAAGTCAGTACAGCAGTATTGCTTTGATTTCCACGAACCAAGATGATGACAGGACAGCCATTTATTTACAGTAATACTATATGTAGACATACTAATTAAACTGATGATTTTGGTGGTTGCCGTGGCTCCCGTACTTTTGTGATTGACAGTTGTGACGATTGACAGGCGGTGTGTGTGACAGACGGCGAGAGGATCCTGGGGCTGGGAGACCTGGGCTGCTATGGCATGGGCATCCCTGTGGGCAAGCTGGCCCTCTACACAGCCTGTGGAGGCGTGCCGCCACAGCAGTGTCTGCCCGTCATGCTGGACGTGGGCACGGACAACGAGGTAAATATAGACACTGAATACAACTGACTGTAAGCATCTGTTTTTTTACGCTGTTTTTGCAATACGTGCATTTTGCAAATATGCAAGGATTAGCAAAATAGCAACTTCGAATTTGTAGTCATGCTGAAACCAATCCTTTAATGTCTGTTGTGATACTCCATTGATCTCTCAAGGGAAATCTTTTGCTTTTCTTTTCCCTTGCTCCCCTTCACAGGGAGGTCAGAGGTCAGGGTCAGCTACAGAACAGCACCTCTAGTTCAGTGTCTTAGCTTAGATTAGATGAAACTTTAGTGATCCCTGTGGGGAAAAAGGGTTGTTCCAACAGCAAGTAATAACAGGATACATCGAAGAATATGAGTAAGAAAGTCACAAGTGCTTGAACCCGGTGGGCCCTTTCAGTTGATGGATGGTCTCCTTGCTCACTATATCACCCTGCTGCCCCAAACCCCATGATTTTTAAACTCATGATATTGTTCCAGCAGGGAAACACTCTAAATCCACTGTAGCTAGGTAGGCCCTGTTTACAGTTCCCATAAACAGGACAAGTAAGGGAAAAAATAAATCTCACACATTACAACCAGGAAACACCCTTTACACCCTTTAAATTAGGTAAGCAGCTCCATTTACGGATGCCAGCTAGGAAAGCACCTTTCCCTCCTGCCAGCCAGTACCAGCCAATAGAGCTGTAGTTATCCACCTACGGCCTCTGTTCTCCAGGGTAGAGCCTTTTACTTTACCAGCCGACAGATGATCCTCGCTGCGGGCAGGGTAGCACGTGTCTGTAGTCTAAAGCCAAAGCAGACTAAGAATAGTCTGTGTGCACTTCTATATATAAAACTTCTATATATAAATCTTTCTTCATGTCATCCCGGCCTCGGCCAAGGGCGTGGCAACCCCCGGACGCCCGCTGCCCAGGCACAGCTGAGCTAAACCTCATCATCGTCTATTTTCCTAGACTCAGCCCCTAGAGGTGAGCTTCAGTCCAAGGAAATGTCTGAGGGGAATGAGAGGGATGAGAGGTGGCGCCGAGGTGAGATGATTATGAGAAGCAAGGAATAGAAGTAACGGAAAAGGTGCAGAACGAGCCAGTCCGTGCTAGAGGTGGCACCCTGGATGGCCTCTTGTGCGATTAATCTCTAGGTCCCATTCTGTCAGCATCTACCCAATTCACACTTCATCAAAACTCCAGGGTCACAGCAGAAATCCCCCACATTTATTATATTATCTGAGAAAGCCCATAAAAGATATTGCATTGCTACATTAGTCTATTTGGTGGCATTGGATCTGGTGTTGGAGAGTTATATGGCCTCTCGTTCTGCCAGGTCTACCCCCTCGGCCCGTTCTCTTTATAGGGCTACGCAGCTCTACCTTTTGACCTCTTCCTGTACTGGCATCTCCGTGCATTTCCGTAAAATTCTCTGCATTTAGTCTACTACTCTGTTTGAATGGTTCTAGCTCAGAATGATAACGTTGTCTGCAAAGTTCCTCTGTGGAACAGATGCAGATCAAGGTTTCTTGGGTGGACGAGAGCAATTCTTACTCTTTTATAGGCATCACAACACAACTTTTACAAGCTGTCTCAGAGTCTTTGATCCATAGTTTTCTGTGTCCTCTAGCCACTTTATGCCTCCTGCCAGAGGAGGTGGGAGAGAAAACACTTCCATTTTTGTGTGCATGTGTGTGTGCGTTGTGTGCATGGAAGCTGAGCTCATGGACGATCAGTCAGTAGCCGTGCACCGTTGGATTCCAACTTTCAGATATATGGAGATGGTGGTTTTCTTTCTTGTGCTCCCCGAGGAGATGCACCTCCTGTTGATTTCCAATCTTGGAAAATGGTGGTAGATGCAATGTAGACCCACAGGAGCACGGGGAATCGAACCTAAGGCAACGCACAGACACTTGAGCTGAAAGGCCTGCCCAGCAAGAAACGAACCCACCTTAAATACAATCACCTTACCTGCCAGAAAAAGAGTGGAGCAGAAATTACTGTAGATGAAATATCAGCCAGCAGTCCATTGGGCTCAGAATAGATATCGAAGAAGAAGAACTGGTTGATGAATCAACTTTATTTGGCACTAACACAGGCAGTGAATTTCTTTCTTCACATCCTACCTCTGACTAGACACACATGCCTCTGACTACACACACATGCACTTTTCTGGTCAGAGGACAGTGCAGGCAGCAGCTACCAGACAGCGTGCCTGGAGCAGTTGGGGGTTGCTCAAGGGCACTTTGGCAGTGTTGGTGGGCACTGTAGCTGTGGCACCAGTCATTTTTCAATCACCAGCTCACAGCTGGAATGCGCCCTCCTGGTGGTGCCGAGGATTGAACCAGCAACCCTCTGGTGATGGGTTGGTCTCTCTAGCCGCTAGGCCAACCTGCCGCCCCTATCACACCTATATACACATACACACACACACACACACACACTCACACTCATTGAAAGCCCATGTCTATGTGCATGTGTGTGCTTGCTGGTTATGCAACCTTAAAAGATGTAGCTATAAAAGGGGTTTTACTGTAGTCTGACTTTGCCATTTTTCTATTATTCTAAAGAGATGACAGGCTAAATGAGATGTAATGGGATAAATGGACCGGCTGCATCTGTGTGTGTGTGTGTGTGTGTGTGTGTGTGTGTTAAGCCACATGGAGTTCTTCTGGCCTGGCCTCATATAGGAGGCATGCTAGCCTGCTGCCCCCCGGTACGCCACCTCACTCTGCAGCCCCGACTGCAAGGGTACGATGAAAACAGATGGAAGCTATGAGGTAGTGGTAGCTAGCTAATTATTGAAATGACTGTTATTAGAGGATTATATTTGTCCTTGAGTAGGTATGGAGGGAGAGAGAGGGGCAGGCAGACATACAAGCAGACAGACCCCCCAACCCAGCCATCCTTATAGACTTTGGCCATTTGGAACTCTAGATCTCAGTCAGGTCTTGATCCCAGTGTGTGCTTTGCTTTTTTTTGTTTAATACACCAAGATATTGGGAGATTGGTCAACTTTGCTGTTAAGTGATGCGAACACAGACATCAAAATCATCATGTTAAGACAGAAAGAAAGATGGTTGATGAATCATCTTTATTTGGCACTAACACATGCAGTGAATTTGTTTCTTTGCATACCCCTGGCTAGATATACACACATCACCCCACACACATGCACTTTTCCAGGTCAGAGGACAGCGCAGGTGTCAGCTACTAGACAGCGTGCCTGGAGCAGTTGGGGGTTAAGTGCTTTGGCAGGATAGGTGGGCACTGTAGCTGTGGCACCAGTCATTTTTCAATCACCAGCTCACAGCTGGATTGCACCCTCCTGGTGGTGCTGAGAATTGAACCAGTGACCCTCTGGTGATGGGTTGGTCGCTCTAACCGCTAGGCCAACCTGCTGCCTACCAACCAGTCTAATCTAACCTAACCTAGCCGACACCACCAGACCCTTAGACCTCAAAGACGACAAGGAAATAAACCCAAAACCGTATCAGGGTTTTTCCTGCATAGGGACTTTTTAAAAGGCCGCCAAAGCCACCAGAACAAAAAAAAACATGATTTGGTGCTGTGATTTTGAACCGTTTTCAATGAGATTTTAAATGTAAATAGCAGACTCATTTGGCAAATAAGTCTTACTCCAAAAGGAAACCATAGCTGTCAGCTAACTGGTAAGAAAATCCTCTTGTGTCAATGCCAGGTCTTTGTAAAGTACCTGCAGACTTCCTCACAAATAACATGCAGTCAAAATTATTACGATACAGTTTTATGCCAGACAGCAGATAGACGGTTATTGTGATGATGCAGACCTAAAAGGGCAGCCCCTATCTATACTAGTGCTGTCTGAGATAGAGTAAAGGAACAGACTGTGTCGGTCCCAAGTTAAGCAGAAGTAAAGTCAATCATACCAAAGTGAGAATGGATAGGTTTTGAGTTTGGATTGGAAAATTTGCAAGGAATTAGCTTCCCTAAACGCAACAGGAAGTCGGTTCCAGAGATGGGGAGGTCGGTCGGAGAAGGCTCTGCTGCCTGCCGATTTCTTGTCAATTCTTGGGATGGTACCATATAGCATCAGAGAAACTGAAAAGTGCTCACTGAACTTTTCACCCCTTTCTGACTTATAAATATGGATTATTCCACTTTTCTTTTCTTCGTTTCCTCTCTGACCATCAGGAGGTTATACGGAGCTCGTATGCCTGGGAAATGTTTGCTGTGTAGGAAGTGAGCTTGTGGTGATTTATTCTGCTGTGGAATGTGGCAGCCATGTAATCTCTTGTATGAAGCAGCACTAAATCCTAAACAGCCTTGTTACCTGTATATCAGTCATCAGTCTCTCACACAAACTAAGATAATAGCTGCAAAACTACACATATATTTTTTTTCTCTTCAAAATGTTGACAGGAAGTTCAGTGTTAACTTCTATGCATCATCCTATTATGTCACCGGACTTTATCTTTCTCTGTATCCCTGCGCCTGATCTCACCTGTTGTAACCTCAACACACACATACACACACTTACACACACACACACACTCATGCTGAAATGAGAGTCGATGATGTCATCCGGGACAATATGCCGTTTGTGTGAGTGTTGGATGGGCTTTCATTGGTCCAAAGTTACCTCACAGATGTCTAGGCTTTCTTCTATCTCTGGTCCTGTTTCCACTGTTCCTTTACAATTCATTTTTCAGCAACATTCACGCACGTTAAACTACTCAAATTTCCTCATCGAAAGTCCAGCACCAAAAAAACGGACGCTCAATATTATTTCCCCGAAACCTAACCGTCCTCAGTTTGGAAAACTGTTGCAACTGGGCAGTGAAACTGGGCCTTCTGTGTCCCGAACTGTAAAGCCATACACGAGGACTAATCCCCCCTGAAAGAGAAGGGGCTGTACGACACAAAGGACAGTTTAGCCAATCAACAGTAGGTAATCTTGGACATATCTTGGACATGTCAACAGTTCAGTGCAGTGTCAACAAGGTCAACCCACTTTAAACTCTCTCAGGACTCCTCGCAGCTATCTGGGTTTCTCACAATGCTCCCCTTTCTCTTTCACCTTTTAAAGGCAGTTTTGTCGCACGGTTTCCCCAAATAATGAAACTAAACCTCTA
The DNA here is from genome assembly GCA_900323365.1 of Monocentris japonica. Classification (NCBI taxonomy): domain Eukaryota; kingdom Metazoa; phylum Chordata; class Actinopteri; order Trachichthyiformes; family Monocentridae; genus Monocentris; species Monocentris japonica. The sequence continues at coordinate 21,561 of OOFE01015288.1, read as the reverse complement.
ATATCATGATGCAATGAGTGGAGACGGACCACCTTGTTCCCACAACGTCATACAGTAATCCAATAGAGGACATGTCAGCTCCACATTACACTCCACTGCAGGGCTGAACAAAGCATTTTCATGATTCTTATGACAAAATGTATGTTATTCTCTGTAGACATAACCCAGCAAATATTTTGACTGATAGGCTGAACAAATCGAGTCCTAAATATCTTTCTGATATCAATTCAAAAGTTTCGAAAGCTGTTTTAAGATGAGTTTTTGCCACGCCATAATGTCATATTGTGACAGTTCTGTACTCGTTTGGGTTGACATTGAACTTCCTGCACGTCGCCGTCTGTAAAATGTTTGCTGGAAGATGATTTGTCAGCTGGGGTATAGTTTCAAATAAACAAAATATTGCTTTTTAAAGGCCTTCTTAACCCTGCCATGGAAAGGTGGCTTTTGCCTTCTCTGATCCCCGCTCGTCTTAGCGGCACCCTGTAATTATCTAGCTCCAAAATCCAAGGGAAGTAAAGGTTGCTGGTCCCAATGAGGCATGGCAGTGCTCTGGATCACCTCCCCGCTCATTGGGATTGAAATTCCCTGAAGTCACAGTGTCCAGAGTGGAGCACACAAAGGTTTAGGGTCTGTGTCCACCAATTACTTTGTTTTTGACGTAGCAGTTCTCAGTGGAAGATTGGGGTGGAAGCGTCGGTTGTGGCTCCTGTAGTTATTATTGGAATGCTGTTTTTAGATACACAGCGAGAGGAAAAAGCTGCTACAAGGGTAATAATAAAAATCACAACCTATATTCACAGAGCACTTTTCAAAACGGAGTTACAAAATGCTTTGAAAACTAAAAAAAAATATTAGCAAAAATATATGTGAACAAGAAAAAAGAAGAAAAGACTATATGACTAATTGAAACCACAATAAAAACAAAAGGCTGTTTTTCAGCTAAAAAACAGTCGACTAAAACGGTGACACAACTTGGCCAAATTTGTAGAGTCCCATCCAAACCACATATTTTTAGAATGTGGGGGAGCCAAATTGAACACCTATTTTTTTTTTATTAGCCTGCCGTGATATTAGTCATGTTGACTTTAACATGGTTGTCGGGGTGAGAACTTTATAATGCTAACAAGGATAAAGAGAGACTGTACCCCGATGGTCTATAGAGTCCCATGCACACTAATTGAGACGCTGTAGATTCGCCATATTTTCCCAAATTCTGGTATGGTTTGGTCACAGTTCATTGAAAGTGACAAATTAAAACTTCTTACTTCTCGCTGTCATGTGGGGCCGCCGGTGTGCAAAGTTGTCTACTGCAGCTTTAAAATCATTGCATGAGCTCGATGATCAAATACAAAGACAGATCCGTGTGATGTCAGGCAGATGCACCATGTTGAAGTATGTGTGGAAAGCCCACAGGAAAGCCTGCGAGCAATCTATCACTACTAGACGGGGTCCACTTCCACCTCATTCTTCATTCACTCTCTAATGCTCTCTCTCGCTCTCTCACTCACACACACACACTGAGCTCTGTTCTTAATTCTCACTTCCCCGCTGCATCGCTCTCATCCTTCAAAATACTGAAGTGCACAGGTCAAACTTCATCAGTATGTCACTGTGAATGAACGAGTCCCCACCTTGAACTCTGCTGAGATGAGAGGGTTGCAGCAGTGGGGGTTTCTGAGCACGGGTTGGTGCAAAAACACTGGTGTCCTACCTCCTCTGCGAAACCATCTGTATCAAGTTGCGTGCAAATTCTCATTTGACTGACTGTTTAGTTGATCTAACTTTGGGCCTCGAAACATTCTCAGTAAAAACTGCTTGAACTCATTTCCATCCATATCAAAGTCTTCTGGCTGTCTAGACCTGCACCCTGCCTCCTATTCTCACTCGCCAGCACAGCTACTCCATCGTCACCGAGTGGCTTTCATAACGCGCCAGGTTGGAACGCAATAAGACGGACAGGCTAACTTAACTGCTCCAGAAATCTCGATGACAGAATGGCTGCAAACGAAGCCCAGTTGCATTACTCCTCCGCACACAGCACGCAGAGATGGCGGAGGCAAAGGAGTCGAAGGAGGAAACCAAACCTCCATTTCACCTTTCCCATCACCTCGGCCCAGTCCACCGTGTCTGAGAAGGGTTTTGGTGCATTTTGGCCACAGTGGAGTGCCGATAAGGTCTAGCCAGCAACATTTGAAACCTCTGCAAGTGAGTAACTAGGGGCTGACTAGGAGACTGACCTGGTGTTATTTCAGTCGGGGAGGCGCTGGAGGATTCGGACACACTTTCTCACTGAAAGCAACACATTTGCACGGTGCCGGAAATGTCTGTTAGAAAGGTATAAGCAGAGGACAAAGGAAAATGCCCAACTCAATACGACCGGAAATTAGGTAATTCACTCATGTGCATTAGTGGTGACCTCTTTCCTGTGCAATCTGTGAAAATGATTGATATTAAAGTAAAAGTGACAACGAAATGCAACAGGATAAGGGGTTAGGGTTTGTTTTGCATTGAGATATGTCTGCTGATTGGGTGTGAACTGACAGGAGGTCAGAGCACTAGCGTCGCACACATGGTTCACGTTACAGCGTAGACTTATCCTGGAGATACTGGTGCGTGTGGGTGTGTGTCTCCCCTTCATTTTCCCATTCAAGGAATGTCAAGACGGGACAGAAATCACAGAGACAGTGATTCTTCACACTCATACATTCCAGGCGCTCCTTGATGCAGAGCCACTTTGGGCAGGGCATGACCTTCTGGATTGGGCTAAACCAATCAAGTCCCACCTATGACAAGCATTTCCATTGGTCTAGAAAACCCCACTGAACGTCAAAACCACCAGGGTCATCAAGGAAGTTAATTTTATGGTATTTTTTATGGTATTTTGTAGGCTTTTTTTTAATTTGCTTGAGGATTGGGTCATTGGGTGTGGGCAATGGGCTAATTTTAGGTCAAAGTAACACAGTTTTAACAATTTTATTTTGTTACGGGTATGGGTGTGTGTGGGTGTGTCTCCTATCTGTTCCAGGCTGCAGCTCGTCAGAGTTGGCGTCTGCATGGTCCCCTAGTCTTACGATGACGCTGACTGAGCTGCCGTTTGCTGTGATGCCCCACATCAGATCTGGATGTCCCACCATAATAAACTTATATGCATTGTGTATACGCTGCTTGCCCAAACTCGGCATCTATTGCACGCCCAACTGTCTTGGTAGGGGGATCCCTCTCTGAGTAGTCCCTCTCGAGGTTTCTTCCAATTTTTCCCGAAAAGTTTTTTTTGGGGAGTTTTTCCTTTTCCTCTGTGAGGGTCCAAGGCTGGGGGATGTCGTGTACTAACCATTTATTGTTTCACAGGTTGGGCACTGTGAAGCCCTTTGAGACTGGAATGGTGATTAAGGGCTATACAAATAAAAAAGTGATTTGGTTACACATCACACATACTTGTGTAACCTTGTGTAGGTGGCAAAAAAAAACTCTCTTTCATGCTCCCTGATATTTTCTAATCACTCATAAACCTTTGACCCGAATAACTCCTTGTTAACCTCAGTAGTTTTGACATGTTTTGACCAATGAAAACACGTCACGGACGGGACTTGTCTAGTTTAGCCTGACCCAGAAGGTCATGCCCCGCCCCATGTACAGTAGCGTCTCCTCTGCGGATCAGAAGAGTTGTTAGTGAGGTACAACTGGAGGGCCACACCTGCCGAAGTATCCCTGAGCAAGATACTGAACTTCTACGTGCTCTGCCACGCTGGCTGGCTCACCCTGCACCGCAACCACAGGGTAGAAAGGGAATTCCTGCAGAAATAATGCAAAACATTTCACATTCATCATTTGTACAATCCTTCTCTGTATCTTTTTTTCCCAGCGTGCCTCAGTGTTATGTCTGCTCCTACAGCATGTGTGAAATACTGGGTTGCCGGAGCTCTAAATGGAAAAGAAAACAGCTCCCTTCACCTCCTCTTCTTTTCTCTCACTTTCCTTCTCTCTGTTGTCTGGCTAATAGCGATGCGTTCAGGACCGGACTCTAGCCGCTCACCTCGTAATTCTTTAATAGGATCCTGATTAATGAACGTATAATTGGGATCCGCCAAAAAAACCTTACAAGATTTTACAATACAGTTTACACTAGATTTTACAATACACTTAATGCCCCTTTAAATCAAAGTTTTCCAGACCTGGCCATGTATATGCCGTTTCGTTCCGCTCTCATCGCTCTTCCTCCATCTGTTTTTGCAGGAGCTGCTGAAGGACCCTCTCTACATTGGGCTGAGGCACAAGAGAGTACGAGGCCAGGCCTATGATGACTTGTTGGACGAGTTTATGAAGGCTGTGTCGGACAGGTATGACCGCACCAGCCCTTGAACACACCGTTTCACCGCTTCCTTTATGATGTCTGCTGGTGTACTTTTGATATAAACAGCACATGCATCTCTTAAAAGAAATATGTTAAGCAGTCTAGCATCGTCAATACGTGCCTGCTGATATTTGCAGAGTAGAGTCACCCTCTGAAGTCTCTCTGAAGCGACTATTTAGAGTAAAACCTCATGATTCATTTGTTGCCTTGCATGGAAGTCAGAAAAATTGCTTCAGAGAACCATAAAATCATGGGTTTATGTGTCATATTAGCTATTGCCTATTTAGACTCTAAACAAATCCAAACTGAGTGATGTATTTTCATGCTCGAAATATGCGTGGCGGTGCAGCCAAAGCCTTGCGTCTAAAAATGGCTTGTGGGATTTAGGGGTCTGGATCTCTCTGAAGTCTCCAGTGATTCAGTTTTCTTCAACTAAGTTTGGGTTGCTAAGCAATATCAGCCAAAACTCTGCTTACCAGCTGGAATTGTGTTGTTACCTGGCAACATTAGCTTACTGAAATGTTGATCACAACGCATTTGGAACTGTGGATTTCATTGGCATGATTCTGTGTAGACCGATGTGGATGCAGCCAACTAGCTAGTCAGAGCACCTTTGAGCGTTCACTAAGCTGAACCAGTTGTATGATTTAGATTCTCGAGTGAATGATGTTATCTCTTCGCAACTTGACGTGCTCAGTAGGCTGTGGAAACCCGGCATGCGGCATCTTTTTGACAGCTACCATAATAACCTGCTATTGCAATGCCGTCTGCATTGAATGTTTATGTTTTTCATGGCAGAAAGACACACATCAGTTTTGTCTCCACTGAAGAAGTGAGAGGACCTGGAGTTACCAAGGCTCGCTGCCATGCTCTGACCAGATGCTATGTAGAGTTGAGCTTGTGTACACTGTGAGAAACAGCGGTAAATGGGATAAGATGTCTGGATAATATCGCAGCATCCCAGGTTCCTTATGCAGGTTTCTCATAGCTGGGATAACAGCTTCTCTGGGTTATTCTAGGATATGACGTTTATATGTGTGCTCTTGGATGCAATACTCAAAATACAAGCTCATGCATGCAATACTTGAGGATCCCAAATATTTTAGAGAATATCGGTGTTCACATAAATAAATATAGCCGCTGACATGATGGTGGTGCAGCCCCTGCTCTGTGCGGGGAGCTTGCTTTTCTTTGTTGACTCCAGTGATCCCAGTCCAGGGAAAATATCTGGCCAGACTGTAAGCGTAGTTCCCTTCCCCAAATTCCCTGAGCTCGCACATACACACATACACACAGCGCATAGACACACAAACAGACGCACACGTGCAGTTTTGCACGCAGAGAGAGAGAGAAAATAAGTGAGTGTTGTGATGTAATCTCGCCATCCTAACCCCTGTCTCCAGTAAATGACTTCTAAGCATAGCAATCATGTAACTGTTGAGCATTTCATGTTGTTTCTCATTTGGTTTGGTCTTATCTTTCCTTTCTTCTCTGAGCTTTCTGCCCCCCCCCCCACCGGGTCTTGTACTGTATATATTTGTTATGGTTCTGTCCGTGATGAGACTTTTGTAAATGTGCGTGTGCATGCCTGCATGCATGTCGACATGTCTGCGTATCCCTACGTCCCTACGTGCCATGGAGCCGTCACGGCCACAGACACATGGGCCTGGTTAATCCCCGTCCTAACCCAGAGAGAGACCAGCGTCCAGAGGGAGAAGCCTGGGTCTGGGCCCCCTCCAGCTGGCAACAGGAAGCCATGACTCTCTAATAACCGGGTGGCTTCTCAACTACAGGGAACAGCGATGCTTTTTCCCCCAGAAAGGAGCCGGATTGGCGGAAAATGAATAATTATGGGATCCGAGATTGAAAGAATGATTACAGCCCTACAGTGTTTAAAGTAATATTTGTGTTTAAGTTTTCTAAGAAACGAGGGAAAAGGCAGGTAATTTGAAGCCGCTCGTCTCATAATGCTAACAATCAACTCATCATCAATAAACAAAACTCGGGAGATGTTCTTCATCCACCATTTTGTATTTCTTAGTGGAAGGATAAAGGGTACCGATGCAACTCGGTCTCCCCCTGTTTAACAGTCTACAGGTGTCGGCTGATACTTCTGTCTCCAGAGTCTTCTCCCCCACAACAATTTTAACAGGATGAAGCCTGTTCAAAACTTTGGACAGTTTTATTGTCGAGGTAACGCCGGGATAACACTTAATCCGCGATGCATGTTTTTTGCTGCAAACTGTGCAGAGTACTGCGCTAGTCTCATGACTCAAACGTACTGAGACGAAACCGATGAGTCGTGGCTAGCGATTGTAAGTATTGTGAGGATAGAACTTATTCATCAGAGTACAAGTCTATTCAGCGCATCTCAGTGTGATCCCAGTTGGGAGTTAAGCATCTTGCTTAGCAGTAGTTATTGAGGGAGGAAAGAGCATCACTCATTCCCTTTCCCCACTCAGATTATCCCAGATTTTCAGACCGGTGACCTTACAGTCACAAACATGCTTCTCTGTCCTCTAGGCAACTGCCAGACCCTTTTGAGGTGGGGGAAGGTCAGCTCAAGAGATGAATCCATGCATTCTCTGCTCCCATAGATCAGTCCCTATACTTTAACACCAGTGTTTTGTCATAATAGACCACCCATACGGAAATAAAACACATTTCACACTATGTTTAGCCTTATGTTTCAAAATCAACCAAAATTGGCTAAGGAATGCGTCTGTATATATCGGTGACATTCATTAAAAATACAATTTGAGTGGGCAAAATATATCTTTTTTTGCAGTATGGTCAATGCACTAGCTTTGTCTTTTTGGCCATAACATCTTCATTGTTGTGGTTGTGTGGCTAGCCGGGGGATTGGCCTCTTGTGTCTGAGAGAATAAGGAACAGGTAGACAAACAGATGGATGGATGGATGAATGGATGTATGGATGGAGCGATAGAGGGAAAGAGAAAGAATGCCGACTGTGTTTCCGTCTTTAATGACGGCGAGGGGATTTAAGAAATAATGTGTGCTGAGAGATGCTGGCTCTCTGGAGCGCGAGAGGGGGCTGGGGATTTATTAAGAGGGACCAGGCCTCAGCCCCAAAGCCCCGCAACCACACAAACACACACACACACGCAAACACGCATAGGTTCGACAGCTGTGTTTGGACAGAGTGCCCTTGTGCCCTTGACCTTCTTTGCAGAGGTTCCTATGAATGCACTCCCGCTAAAAGAACCACTTCATGCCTCCTCCTCTGCTTCTGGTCACCCCTCAGCACTGGAAGCACACGGGGCTTCCAGCTACTTCCCAATAGCTAGAGATGGAGAGGCCCTGTTCGGATTTCATCAAGTCTCCGATGAAGTTTCCTGAAGGAGCTGGGTCAATCGTCAACTCCCTTATCCCACGCGTTGGCCCAGACATAACACAACGAGACGACTGAGCGATCCGCCACATGGGAAAGCGGCTGTCATCTCATATCTTACGCTCTTTGTCACAGTATCAAACATTAATAGGAATGTCACAAGCATTTACACTCACTGTGCATGCATGTGCCTGGTCAGAAAACAATGAGGCTAAGTATTTCTCCTTGCTGGCGTGCTGTTTCCTCCAGTATCATTCAGGCAAGTTGTAAATCACAGCAGAATAAAAGTGTGAAGAACAAAGGAGCACTGTGTTGTGCTGCTGGTGTCCCTCGGATGGTTTGAACAGAAGGAAAGGTTAGATCAATGTCTTGTCTGCTTTCCTTTTTTATCCAGAAGTGCTCAAAGTCCCAATTAAAGCTCACCAACAGTTGTTTTCATATGATCATTTCAAAATAAAATGAGTGAGTAATTGAGCACTTGCTGTGCTTTTATTGTGAAGTATTTAAGCTGCACTAGGTTAAAAATAAATCACAAATTGGAGCTGCAACAAGGGAGAGTGTCCCAACTCCACTAATTAAGAAGCTGTACCCAACCTCAGCAACCGATCTCAGCACACAGCGAAAGACAAACCAAAAACTTGAGAGTGAAATGTAAAACTGTCTCTGAAACAGCAGCAGCCGAGTACTCCGTCCAGAGAAAACTTGAGTCACCAACGTTTAAACGTTTTTTTTTCTTTTCAGCATTTCCACCAGTTCCTGCCACTAAGAAGAAGAAGTGTAGCTTTGAGGACTGAGAGCAGTTCACTGATGTCATGTTACATAATTTCTGAGTAATCAAATTTTCAAAAATTCAACCAGTTATTTCTCACTGCCACTCGGGGCCGCCAAAGTGCAAAGTTGCCAAGTGCGGTTTTAAATTCATGCATAAGACCTTCCATCTGGCCTATTCCAATCCCCCTCCACCCCCATTTTCAAATTTTCTGGCTCCACAGCCTGGGGAAAGTGAGACACCGTAGCAGAATCCAGTGTTTTCACTGTCTCTGTATTACATGCATTAGCAGGTGTAGGGAGGCTTTTTGCCCCCTCCTGTTTTTTCATCCCAGTGATAGATGGGGTATTTTCCCAGCCAGGCACTCCCTGGTCTCAGACCTCTCTGAACAGACACTGCTGTTGACAAAGCATTGGACGGGGAGAAGCAAGGTGATCCTGCTGCCAAATCAAGACGGCCTGGGTGGATCGTTTCTTTTTCCGTAGCAGCCACCATGTCTTCTCCACTATAACCCAGAGCTCTCATCACACGAAAACCTGATTCAGAGCTGGACGGACAACATCCTCTCATCACCTACTGCTGTCCATCTGTCTTTCTCTCTCTGTCTTTCATTCTCTGTCTCTATGTGTCTCTCTCACCAAGATGAATGGATTTTTCACAACCTCAGGAGTCAGGAATATCACTTCTGTATTTTTCATCTGTGGTTGTAGCTTGGCTTTCCTAGGTTACAGCCAACACTTATTCAGTATAGATACAAAAGCAAATCCAGTCTCTTTTGTCCAAGTTTTTTTTTTTCTTCATTTTACAGCTGGCAGAGGTGCATTGTGGGATTGTGGGGTTCCATTCACAGGGTCGTCAGGGAAGGTCAACAGGCTGCAGGCAGAATAGGGACCTTGAACACAAATGGCCTCCGAGAGGACCTTTGTTCTAGGACACAAAAAACGCACACATTGTCGGAAACACTCCCCCTATCTTTATTGGCTAAGGCCAAAGACCAGAGCTTTCTGCATTGGAAAGATGTTCCATTCTTTCTCCAGTTCCCGGACCGCAACCACAAATACTCAGGCCCCAGTTTATGGTCGGTGGATGCCCATAAATATGCATGCGTTCACAGCTCAGTCATTCAGATCAGACCCTTGTCAGGAGTCTCTGATCTTTCTGGACTCTTATTTTGAAATGGCGTTCAATAAGCTCCTGGAGTTGAAATACATACCAGCCTCATACAGTATGCACGCTGACATTTCTTCCCAGATTAACATTAGCAGAAATAAACACAAGACGAATGCAGTATCTGATGGTTTTTCTGTCCCATCAGCTTTCATTTGCTCTAATCCGCGCTGTGCGATGAGGTCATTTGCAGCGCGTGAGCATGCCTTTGATCCGCCTCAGAGCACTGCTTTCAAATCCACCTCTTTGGACTGGAAGACAGGGGCGGCTCGGTTCTGCCTGAACTGACGTGACCTCTCCGGTAGTGAGGCGCGCCACAACCACACAAGAGGGCGCTACGCCGCCGCCGCCGGGGAGGAGGGGGGGTGACGGACAAGGCAACATCCATCCTCCTCGCCTGTCGCCTGTCTCCCGAAGCCCCGACACAATGAAAAGTTTATGGTTCTCTTTTTGGCTTCATTATTCGTGCTCCTCGCAAAGCCGCACGGCGCTTTTAGTGCTTCTCTCTGCTTGATAAAAAACACATTTCTCTCCCCAACGCTGCTGCTGGGTTGTCCGAAAGTTAATCAGTCGCATTTTGCAGCAAAAGAGGGGTAAAGTACTGCTAGAGAAACAGCGATGGCACTCTTTCATCAGGACAGGAAGTTTTATTAGCGCTGAACCCGCTTCTCTCTCAGATCCCGCGCTTCTTTATTGCCTCTCTTCCACTTCCCACCACTGAAGGTTTAAGCAGTTTAGCAGCCACTGTAACGAGTGGGAAACAGCTTTAGTCAATTGTACAATGAAAATACGAAGGAGGAATCTTTTCCATGTGCCGCACAAGGTGGGGCTTGATGGAAAGAGTGAGAGAAAGAAAGGGAGAGAGGGCAAGAGAGAGAAAGTTTGGACGCTGAAGGAGAAAAGAGAGCGAGCAACCTGTGCAAAAAAATTAATATCAGGCGAAAGGATCTCGAAACATATGTCCCCTCGTCACCCCTCCTTCTAGATGATTGACAGGTCTGCAGGTGTTGGGGTTTTTTCGGGGGGCGGCTCGTTCTGTTTGCTAGGCCTGTCCCCAATTTCCTCCCTCCCTAGGTCACTGAAACGTGAGCTCTGGTGTTTTCATTACAGGATTGAGTCGACCTCGCCGTCTGCTCCCGTTGTTTCTGTGTGACACTGGACGTTGACTTAATAAAAGCTACACAGCTTACATGACCGATTCACAGAAGCCGGGGAGCATCACACAGCGCACCGGCCGCTGCAACAGACCCGTTAGCGTATTTATCCCACATCTATCCTGCATTAGTAATGTGCACTCTAAAAATATCCATCTTGTCAAGTCATTTAGTGTGGTCTTGAGCTTTAAAATCTTGTTTTTCTTTAAAAAAGTGAAAAAAATCTGCTAATAAGGTGAGATCATTTCATGCGTTTCCAATTAATTTAATATAATATCTTGACATGAGGCAGATCACTCTGCAAGTATCAATATAATGTCACTTGATGCAAGAAACTTCATGCAACAAGTTGATTTGCAATGGAAACAAGTGAATATTTTCACCTTATTGGTAGATGTTTTTCACCTTGCTTTAAGTAAAATACGATTTTAAGACTAAATAACACATTTTAGCAATGTATACAGTGGTAGTATTCATTCTGTATGTATCCTGCATAGGTGCTGAGAACAGAATTGTAAGCTGTACAACCAAATGTCTAGTGTAAAATAAAGTTTCTCTCAGCCAAATAGTTACCAGTTCATTCTTTGTAACTTCCCACAGCTGAAAAACAGTTTTTTTTTTTTCCCCGGCTATTCATCTTGGGCGTGGAGCAAAAGTGCAGCAGTGTTTCTGCAAGCGTTGAGTAAAATCTGGGATGTCTACAAAAGCCCCATCTGTTGAAAGGCAGGGGACCCCGGGACTCTTTCCCTCTGTCTGCCACTGAATCCAATTTACGGACTCATAACG
>OOFE01015287.1:3389-16396 GCA_900323365.1 Monocentris japonica | reverse complement strand
GACCACTCCGCTCTGCTGCCTCGATGCGACTCATTGCCCCATCGCTCAGAGGCCCCTGTGGCCAATCTACACGGTCACGACTCTTTTCTGTCCTGGCCCCACAGTGGTGGAATGAACTCCCCACTGATGTCAGGACAGCAGAATCTCTGCCCATCTTTCGCCGCAAGGTGAAAACCCACCTCTTCAAGAAACACTACCCTGACCCTTCCTCTTAGCACCTGCTTATTTGTTTCACTTACTTGTCTTAGCACTAGCTTATATGCTTATATGCTTCACTTATTTGTCTTAGCTCTTGTTTATTTGCTTCACTTATTTGTCTCATTGGTTTAAATAAAAAGTAGGTAGCTAACTTATTGCACTTTTACCTTAGCACTGGTTATGCTCTTAGATGCTTGTTTAGGAAGGAAATGCACTTACAATTTCTGGTGACTAGTAGTTCTTTTGCCTACCTATGTTGAATGCACTTATTGTAAGTCGCTTTGGATAAAAGCGTCTGCTAAAAACACATCCAAATCCTTTAACTAAAGCTTTTGGTTATTGCAATGAAGCATGTCTTTTTCATGCGCTAAAGAGAAGAGAACCTTGCATAAGCTGGATGAGTTCATGCACCCTGTCCAAGGCAGGACAGAGGTCAGAGGCTGACTCCAGCCTCTCCTTCAGCTCTGAGATCTTGTTCCTCTGACTCCTGGTTAGCAAGCAAAGCAGCTCCTCTGTATCCTACAGAGGATATACAACAAAATCAATACTATTTCTACCTATGTCATGAGACAAGTGCCTTCCTTCAGAGCAGTTCACAGTCACACAAAAACGTTCTGCACACACACACACACACACACACACGCAGACACACACGCAGACACACACACACACAAAGGAAGTGCGCACACAGCAGTGATTAGTGAATGGAAAAGACCTTCAGAATGGTTGGTATAGTAACTGCATGGGGATTCGAGTTCTGCACAGGGCTTTTCTTTTGAGCTTGTAAAGTAAGACGAGGTTTGATGCTTCGGAAGATAGTGATGATGAGGATGTTGATGGGGAACATGAGGAGTCCACTCTCCACCCCCACTATGATCTCCTGCCAGGTGATTTCCAGTGAACCTGGCCAGATACAAAAAATACATACATGTATCCGTATGTGACTAGTGTGATTAGTATATACTAATCTCACGAGCTATATATATGTATACAATATATGCATACATCTGTGCACTCATACACGCACACTGCTCTGCTAGGTAGGAAAAAATTGACAACAGCATGTGTGGTGCCACTGGTATCTCTTTGCATCACCTAACAAACTGGGTGAATGCCAGGCAAAACATTCCTTCACCCCATTCATTTTATATTCAATTTTGCTGAAAGGCTCTATTCACTCCTCCATAGTTCAGAGTGTTTTAATTCAGTCAGTAAGGACTGAATGACTAGATCAATAAGTGAAATAAGTGTAAGATATAGTGACATCAAACGCTTGGCATTCATATACTGAATCCTTCCTACGTCCTTTCTTTCATTCTTTCTTTCTAATCTTTAGGTTAATTTGAGCATAAACATTTTTCCCCCCTAAATAAAATCAACCCCAACCCCCTAAAACAAATGGAGGATTCACTGATTCACCAAGGGAGAAGATGACGGGGGAATCTTCATCTTTAGGAATGTTCCAAAAGGCAATGTTGATGGCCATGGTGCAGAGGAGGAGACTCATGCAGCAGGAGACCCTCTGGACACGTGTGAATGGACTTCGCCAGGGAGGGTCCACAATGGACACCCAGATGTGCTCATCCCGAAAGCCAGTCGATGTTCTGCTCTGGAAAATATTCCTGATAGAGAAGAGCGCAAACCCATTACGATACTGACCTTTGAAGAATTTGTTGGTCTAGTCCAGCAGTGTGAAGTGGTCAAACTCTAACCTGAAGCTGGCAATCTCGTTCTTCTTTGCAGCGTTGAAATTTTTTTTGGTCATGCCCTCTCCCCGGTCAGTGCTGAGCCAGCAATCACACAAGAAATGACAAACCTGTCGTGTTTGGATGTCCTGTACTGTCACCTTGTTTATATACCTAATGGGGACACACGACACCACAACTGATGATACATTTATAGTACATTTATATAACAAGTATAGAGTATTACCAATACAGAGAGGCACGAGATTTATGAGGCTTCCAATACCCATAACAGACAGTATACAGGCAAAGTGGTAGTTCTCACTTCCAATTACTTCCGTCTTCACTGAAAATACCGTTAGGAAGAATAGACTGCTTCTTTTTTGGCTGGGAGTCAAGGAGAGTGTCTCACATTCAGATTCAATATCTTTTTTCTGTGAGAGGCTTATTTGATTTAGGAAAAACAGCGTAATGTTTTAGAGTCTTGGTCCGCTACGGATAGCGGTGTGAGATCCAGACATGTCTTTAAATTAGTGAAAAAATAATTTTGTGTAGCAGGTGGTCCCGTTTCACACACGCTTAGTATGGTGAAATGTGATATCAGTAATGTATATTAAAAGTTTAGACAGTTGTATGCATGTGCGAGATGAATTCCTGAATTCCCGCCCCTACACATTTTCACTTTAGCCGACAAGAGTTTCTATAGGCTGGAATAGCATGTCCATTATTTGTAACATAACATCAGTAAACTGCACGCTCCTTTGGCCTAAATTTCTTCTTCTTAGTGGCTGGTTGGGGTGGAGGTGGTGAAGACATTCAGGCATTGTCATGAGTGGAGTCAATATCAAACTGTGGAGCTATATTGGTAGTGCAGTATATTGGTAGTATATCACCCTAAAACTATTTGTGTGATTCTATTTGACCACTTGGAATAGAATTTCAATATTACAGGTTTGCGCTATATTTCCACCAAAGTGTGTGTGTGAGTGTATGCATGTGTGCTGAATGCATGTGTTTGTGCCCAGAGTGGTATTTAAAGACTAACAAGATAGTGCTAAGCGATGACAAAGGCCTGACATTTTTAAGTGTCGCTATGAAGAAGTCAGCAAGCTGCCCTGCCGAGAGGGGATAAATGCCACCTGTAAACAGTTCTAACTACCCTGTAACACAGACACCCCTCTATTCTCCACATGGTTAAAGGAATCAGGGATGCTCCATTTACATTGTCTTAATATCGATATCATCAAATTGCTACAATAGAATGAATTAGCCTCCTAGTAAAAGGTGAACCGAAGCAAGTTTCGAAGCAAGCTTCTTGTAAAATTGAAAATTAACAAAATTTATGATAAAGTTATTGCTACTATTACTAGTGAGGTATGCTTTTCCTCTAGTACCATGAGGGGTGCCCTCCAGAGTTGTCGTGTTGTAGCCTGAGGTTTCGCAGTTCGCCCAGTGGGAAGGGTGTGGCAAGCAGGAACATGTCAACAGCTCCTCTCTCAAACACTGGCTTGTCAGGATCTGTCAGGTTGTGCGTCTCACTCTCTCCCTCAGAGCCTATCAGCCTCACTGTGACCTACAGGAGAATACAACTTACTGATGCAATGGGTTCACATCTGTATCCTGGCTCCAGACTGTCAATGCTTAATCCAAGAGTGAAAAGCCTCAGTGAGAAACTTTGTTACACAACAGTTACTTTGATTCTCTGAGCACTCAATCAGAAATCAAACCATCAAACCAATGAGCAATCAAACCATCATCCTGTCAATCAATAAAGCCTCTTACATTGGCAGAGGTGCCGGCGTTCTTGCGATGGCCAGTTTGGATGCTGAGCAGGTAGTTGTACTGGGCACATGGATGGTTGTCCTCCAGTAGGGTCATCTTCCTCTGACAGTTCAGCACAAATCATTTGTAGTGCATGAATGTGTTGTGAGAAATGGTTGGATTTGTTTCAAAGAATGTATATGTTTATTCATAATATAATATGAAAGACACATTAGACTGGTCTGGAAAGACTCACTCTGGAGAGCGCCCTGCGATCAGCATAGCAGGCCCACAGCAGAGTGATCAGGTAGAGGCCGAAGAAGGCACACAGCAATGCCAGCACCACGTAGTTCTCAGACACAGTGCTGAACAACTCTGCTGTGCGAGACACATCCACGTAGTTGGGCATCACAAAGAAGGAACTTCCGAAGAGAGTGAGGTGGTTACACAGACATTGTGTACTGTCTGGAGTGGTTTTCTCACCCACCTGTGACAATTAGAGCACAATATTGCTGCTACTAGAAAATTACACGCAGAGTCAGAGAAGTTTAAAAATGCATTTCTTTTTTGGTACATCTCCGCAGGTGTTACCCTGCGGAGATGTACCAAAAAAAAAAGTGGAGGCTTACCCTGCAGCCATAGGTGCTCCATGACTCCCTCTCTATATCCCAGTACATGCACTTGCTTATGTAAGAGGTAAAGTCCAATGTCAGGCCTGGATCCACAGTGGAATTGAAGAGAATAGTGTCAATGTACCAGACTCCAGTGGTCTCCTGTAACATCTCAGGGGTCACCATCCAACGGTAGCCTCCTGTTGCAGAGAATTATTTTTAAACTATAAATAAAATACTGTCTGTCCATCTGAGTTTGATAGAAATTGTTAACTGGGAGAGTTAACTAGTCACCAAGCGTGGAAGTAATGAATTACAATTACTCTTGTCACTGTAACTAAGTAGCTTTTTGTGTACTCATTCTTGAAGTCAGTAATTTTATTTATAATTATGTATGTTTTGGAAGTATTGTACGTATATATTACATTTTAAATCATAGAATAAACTTTGTGTAAGCTCCCCATAAATACTGTCATTGTCATTATCAGAAACTGGCTGATTTGGAGCTCTCAGTCAGTCAGTCACCAGAGAAGAGGAATCTGCCTTTAGTTTTAAAGGTTTTATTTATTTTTTCAAGAATCTAGTTTGGACTGTCTTTAGTTTTTACATTGCATGAGAAAGATCATATGGAATAATGTTCTCTTTTGCAAAAAAGTAACTCAGTATTTTTTATTCGGAGTACATTTTAAACAAACTACATTTTACTTTTACTTAAATGCATTTTACTCCAGTAATTTTACTTCAACCTAAGTAAAACTTCAGCAAAGTAGCACTACTTGAGTAGGATATTTTGGTATTCTTTCCACCCCTGGCAGTCACTCATATAGATGACATGTAAGACCTAACAACTAATTAGGACAAAACAGTAAGTTAACACCCACCTCTGGTTACAGTTACCTGTGTGATTGAGGATGGTTCTGCTGCTATAATAGGTATTGTTAGGAGGTGACCCAGGAGACAGGAGAAGCAGCAGCGTCACGTTGCTACTAGGTTCCACGCTGAAGAAGACGGTCACATTAGGGTCTGGGATGTTGATGGTGGTCAGTATTTGAGTGTTTTTTTCCAACACTATAGTACGATTTAAGAGTGCTGAAGCACTGGTATGAGGCAGGAAGATCTAGGGAGACCAGAGAAATGCAATATAATAATTGGGGTCTCAGGATACATTTTAGATTAAAAAAAAAAGATTCTGCTACTGGCATTCAAAAGAGACATGTGGCAAATATGAGAAGCTTAATAAATGTTGTGACTCCCCTTTAAATATTCTAATAAAGGAACACAAAAATAAGAAGCTTTAAGTTTTTTCTACTGCTGCTGTCCTGTTTTGTCCTGTCCTGTAGCACAAAACTCATGTGCTTTAAAGATCCATTTTAAGAAATACAGTTCTAATGCTACATTACCCAGTGCCTTCTATGTTCCCTACCCATATTCATAGCCCTTAATCTCTTGTCACTCCTTGTACCTCTATCATCTCTGTCAGGTTGGTCAAATGGATGTCTGCAGTTCCACTGCTAAAGAAAAGGCTGCAAACAATTCCTGAGACATTGTCATCAGATGGATGGGGATTCCCCGAGAATGTAGACAACTAAGAAGAACAAGAAAAGCTGGCTTAAAAATACAGCCAATGACGATGCACAAACACACACACATACACACAGACACATGCACACAAACCTGAGAGTTAATGGTCTTGTACTGTTCCAGTTGAGACTTGAGTGCTGAAAATGGGGGGAGTCTGACGAACACGCCATCTTTTTCTGAACCCAACACTGCATTGTCCAGGCCAGCTGGTGTGTGGCTGGGAGGGTGAAAAATAAATGTGACGTTTTAACTAACTTATCTGAGTCAAAGGATATGTTACCCCATGGGGATACATTTGCCACACTTGGAGAAAGAATGTCAAGTGAGGGATATTCTGAAAGAAAATATCAACCTGCTCTGATAGATGGTGCCTGATGCATGTTTGATGACAAGTGGCTTGCTGGTTGTCATACCCAACAATATACTGACAGCCCGATAGATCTCAAACACCTGCTCAAACAAAGACTGAAGGGAAAACACAGCGAAACATCAACCAACTCTCACAGCCTCCACAGTGAAATGTCTATGTCTATGCTTGGTTAAAGTTACTGGAGGCCTATGTTCTTTTGAACTTACCTTGGGGTTTGGGCTACTCAGGACATTACATTTTTTCATTGAGAGAAGAAGGATGCCACTGCTACAATTGATGATATGACTGATAGTGGCATTGTTTTGTGAAGCGTAGTCTGGAGTCAGGTTCTTCGTGCCTTCCAACAGATATTTAATGAAGTTGTCCTGTGGGTGGGTAGCCAGGGTTAAAAGTGTCATACTCTTATGTTCATGCTCACTTAAAGGAAGGAAGATATTAGCCAGGCATAAAAAGAGGTAGACCGGTGTGAGGAATAAAACTCATCAATTCTTTGAGATCTATTTAGGAGGGTAGACATCAAGTATTAGACACATCGGAATGACACATTCTGTACATACGCTATTGGCATCTGTAAAGTGAATATATATATATATATATATAAGTGAAAATATAAGGTCTTTATAGTCTACACGCCACCACACTTTATGTACATATACAGTACATGTACATTTTTATGTGTACATACAGTACGGGCAACTGCAGACTTGAGAATGTGATAATGTGAATACGATAAACATTTGCACTGGAATTAATTCTTAAAATAATAATAACAACAATAATAATAATACTACTACTACTTATAATAATGATACTACACATAAATATCAATCAATGCAAAACCAAAAACATTTTATTCTGATTTCAACATCCTTCTCACTGTTTTTCTCAGGTTTCAACAGTAACGCTACCCACCCTGTTCTCATCTGTAGGCTCCGTCCCATCCATCTCCATACGCAATATTTCTTTATCTGCTTCCTGTCTCAAAAACAGCATTAGTATACAAACCTTGAGGCATAACACACTATGGGCTATATTAATAATAAGGACATAGAGTGACTTCAAGCTTTTTGTCAATTTCTTTAACAATGCTTACCCAAATAGAGGTTAGTCTGTGTATAGCATGTCTTATCACATAGTTTGTCTGCACAGAACTACGTGGGATGTACTGTCGTTTGGCAGTAACATTCAATGGTCTTCATAATATGTGAGCAAAATAGCCTGTGTGTGAAATTAGTAACACATCTCTGACCTGAAGAAGCTCTTCGATGTCTGTGACAAGCAAGCTCATGCTATGTACACTTCTTGCAAATCCTGAGAAATTAAGGTGCATGTGTGTGTGGAGAGAGAGCGAGAGAGAGAGAGAGATAGACAGCAGACAGACAGAATGTAAGACATGCACCGACAGACAGACAGACAGACAGAGGTGTTCATTACCCAGAGGTCCTTCACTTCCATTGTTGCTGAAACAATGAGACACATACTGTGCAAGCTAACTTACGAGACTTTGTTGCATGACTGGACACTTTTGTATCCTGTGAATGAAACGTGAACAAAACTAAGCTACAAAAATTTTGTGGTTTCCTGGACATTTATGCACAATGGAAAATTCTTTGTACCGGCTTATTCACTCTAGTCGCTCTTGATTTCAGTATCAGCTAAATGTCTGTGTGCACTAAACCAGCCAATAAGATCGTAATCCTCAGGGTGACGTTGCTTCTCTGTATAGCATCAAGTTGTTCATTTTTATCTCTTACCTTTGCCTCTGATGAAATTTGAAAATCTGTAAAAAAAAAAAAAAGGAATAATACTTTAGAAACTGTAAATGGAATAGTAAGATTTTAAAAAAATCTACCTTTTTATAAACTAATATTGATTACAGGTGACTGGAAGGCACTTTCCTAGAACACTGTTGTTGTGAATCTGTCAATTATAATATACAGTATTGTCCTAAAGAAGGTGAGCGAGTGAAGAGGAGGTTCTTGTGAAGTGCTGCATACCCAGGGTGCAGAGGTAGCCACGACCCTGGCTGCATTCAGTTGTGGTAACCAGCTGAAGGGGATTCAGCTTCATGTATGTGCAGAAGAACGGAAAGTTTTCCTTGGAAACATCAGCATTTTCCGTTGTGGAATCAAACACTACAAAGAAATGTGTGCGCACATCCACACCCACAAACACACATGCAAAAAAAGAATACAATTTTAAATCAATTTGCAAGCCTGGACTTTCAGCTGACACACATACACACACAAGCCTATTGTTTTATAAAGCACACACACACACTGATAGACACTAATTTAATTTTCAATTCACCACATAACTACTGGGAACACGTCAGAAACTGGGCTTTGCATATAACCTTTAAAGTCTGAATGCTTTACTGACATAAATGACAACCAAGCACAAACACAAAGACCAAATTAATCCACAAGATTGAAAAAATGTCTTTCAGTTATGGTGGTCACATTTGGAATACATCAAAGTGTCTCCCCACAGCTAAGGGTGCAAACCTCAAGATTTTAATTAAGACTAAGAAGGGTAGCTTAAGAGTACCATACTTTATGGGTTCATTGGAAATCACTTAATTTCCCAAGCAGCTCCTGGAGAGTTCAAGTCAATACTGAAAGTTTAGAGTTGAACAGAATCCTAACATGGAAATTTCATTGAAGGGACTTGCCCTTGATCAATATGTTCGGGGATTTCATGATCGAATACCTAACTTCCCACAGTTTTATGTTCTGTGGTTGGAACAGCATTTGATATTTGTAAAAAAGCATTTTAACAATCAACATGTGTGAGGCTATTCTAACCAAAAATAAGCAACTCATTTCCATTTAAGAGGTAGAGGAAGACATTTCCTTATCACTCTTGTGATTCAGCGGTATAGAAGAAGAGTTCACATT
Source organism: Monocentris japonica (assembly GCA_900323365.1). Taxonomy (NCBI): domain Eukaryota; kingdom Metazoa; phylum Chordata; class Actinopteri; order Trachichthyiformes; family Monocentridae; genus Monocentris; species Monocentris japonica. The sequence goes on along the minus strand of OOFE01015287.1, from coordinate 7,290 downwards.
TTGCTATTAGACAAATTATAACAATTTATTTTGCTAGTCATCTACAAACAGAAAGGCACTTAGTGGTCTATACTCCACATTCCACACTCTGCTCCTTTGTGCATGAGTAACCACAGCAGATTATGATCAATAGTTGTCATAGATAGTTACAAAAATATGCTAGTGTATTTCACTCACTCATGATGGGTTCCTGGTAATCCCCTAGAACCCCTTCCCCCAACCACCAGGTGAGGTTGGTGGTGTTCCTCTCTCTTGTGATGCTTTTGAGGAAACTTTTGACCGGGCAGTTCACCAGTTTCAGGAGCTCGCCTCCTTGCGTTTCGCAGGTACTCCTGGCTAGAGACCAGTTCTTGGATCCCTCAACAAACTCATAGCAGACATTCCTGAAAACATATTTGCACTGTGCAGTGGAGTTATTGCATCTCGTTTTGTCTTCATCGTCTGTACAGGGTTCCGGCCTCTCAGCCATAGATAGACATCCAACAGCAATCCACAAAAAGAAACAGGTTTGAAGTAACAGGTCCATAGTTATTATAATGTATAGAGCTAAAACACATAATGCTACAGGAACTGTGGCTGAGACAGTAATTGTCTATTAAGCAAGGTAACTTCTGTCTGTCTCATGGAAATCAGAGAGCTTTCTCTTGGAAAACTGTGCATATGTTCTTACTACATTAGGAAAATCACTGCAGACACTCAAACAAGATGCAAAGTGAAAAAGTCACTTAACATCACCTAAGGTCAGAAACTGAACCCACCTCCTATTCTCCATTGCAGACTTGTACATTGCACACTTTTGTTAGCTGTTTTAATGAGAAACATACATTGTTACTGTACATTTGTTACTGTGTCTGTATTATAATGCCTTCTTTCTAAGTCATTTTTCAACTCAATCAATTCAGTTTGACATTGTTTTCAGTTGACCTCATGAAAGGGATGTTATGGAATGAGCTCAACTGGTAGGCTGCCCCACCCCCCATGAAATCTCCAGAAGTAACGCGAGAGGACATACAGGAAGTAAGCCAGACGTGAGTTTGTGACGTGACTGGAAATGCTTCCAGTGCCCTAATGTGATGATATAACTTCGTCCATGGCAGGACGACTGAAGGTAACTTCAGTGAAAATCGCTTCATTTTGTATTTGCGTCGCTCTGTTCCGTAAAATCATGAATGACGACGGAGCCACTAGAGTAGGGTGACAGATATTTGCCTGTTTGCTAGCTCGTTTGCTCTTCCTTAGCTGTGTGTTTGCTACACTTTATGCTGTTCAGAAGATTGTCGTATTGGTCTAATTGGACTAATTACTAAAATAAACAGCCAGCCAGCTCGTTAGAAACTCTGCCATGTGGCCCAAACCTATCCTCAGTTAGAAAATTGCGTGTTTTCGTTCATTTCAAGCTAACTAATTTTCTACCATGCCAGCCAAATTGACCTTTTTCATTTAACGTTAACGTTAGCTGTCTGACTCGCACAGAATTGTTAGCAAAGTTACTAACTGTTGCGAACTGTTCTAATTGCTAGGTCATTTCTTTTTGGTCTGGTCTTGGCTTATTTACATTGACAGACTTCGATATGTCCAGATATATTTGTCCAGCTAAGGCTTTGTAGTTCTCAGGCTTTGTAGTTCTCATAATCTCAAGGCAACCAGCTCAGGTGGCCAAAATGTTGCCCAAGAAGTTAACATTACCTTGACATTACAGCTTCAATCACATAGGAACATGTTGTTGCCAAGCAACATTTGAGCACAAATGTCTGTTATTTGAAGACACTGTTATTTTTTGGCCTGTCTGCAGAAGCAAATAAAGGACGCAGTGAAGGTCTTCAGCTCAGGTGGCCTCCTGTTTGCCTCCTACCTTACTGTGATTGGAGATGAGCGTTTCTATTCCAACCAATTCATGCCCCTGCTGCAGAGGATTGTGGGGGCAGAGATGGCCCATATGATGGCAGTGAAGATGATAGGTCTGGGTCTGGTACCTCTAAACCGCTACCAGGACCCTGCATCTTTGGTAAGTGTGGAAAGATCAGGCAGTGTTGTTTCCTAGACCCCTTTCAACTATTGAGTGGTAGTCTAGAGTTCAGTGGGCCGGACACTTTCCACATACATCAGAATGACGCTTGACTTGTACAGTGACCTGTTTGCCCTTGTCATAATGTCATCTACAGGAAGTGAATATCTTGGGACGCAAGTTCAAAAATCCTGTTGGGATTGCAGCGGGCTTCGACAAGCATGGAGAGGCCATAGATGGACTCTACAAAGTGGGTTTTGGCTTTGTTGAAGTGGGGACCATCACTCCCAAACCTCAGGAGGGGAACCCCAAACCGCGCGTGTTTCGACTTACTATAGACCAAGCAATCATTAACAGGTAAGCTTTGAATAGGCTGTGTTTGTGTTAATTGTCAGTGCTTGTTAATCAAATCAAACAGTGATTACAAGGGTGTGGTTAAAATACTGGACACAATAACATGTAGTCCCTGGTTCTGGTGCTCTTGATATATGGTGCATTTCCTGTCATGGAATGTATCCAGTTGTCCCCAAGATGGATTGCTGAATTCTGTTCACTAGTAATACAACAGTTGTGATCATCTGCATCTCCGGGAGCATGAGATGGTGTTTCCACCAAAATAATTATCATAGTAGTAGTAGTTTGTGTCAACATTTCTTATGTCAGCCAAAAAGCACCCTACTCCATTACAAAGCAACCATCACTGCATATACCCAAAGCATATACACTTTGGGTTTGTTTACCATGTGTTAAAAAGCTAAATTTTTATGTTGCAACACACAATGTGTTTATTCCATTTATATAACAGAGAAGCAATCCCATTAGTCATAGTTTACGTTAAAATCCTAAAGACACTAAACAAGCGGCAAAGACAGACAATATTCTTTTTAACATTGTTTGCCATGCTCAAAGAGAAGATGCCGCCTACAGTACATGCTGCATTTTAGATGTAGAAAGGGAATAGGCCTAAATTTATAGGTTTCATAGGAGAATTTGTAGCACAGGTTCACGGATTTGAAAGAGCGAAATGTTAAATGAATCTTCCTTTACCACCTCTTCCTCCATGTTCGCTCTCTTACACTCTCTTTACACTCAGGGAAAATGTGAGGCATGGTTTTAAATATTCATGTGTTCTTATAATGGAGAATTGTGTTTGACAATTATAAGCTTTAGAAATCGTGTTGATCAGAAGTAGCAGCCAAATTGAAGCACCAGCGAATTTCGCCTTCACCTACTTCATGTCAAGAAATTGCTTCATTTTAATGTTTTAAAAATAATCATTTGAAAATAATGCAGAGCAAACTGCCAATGTCAATGTTATGTCCTTGAGTTAGAAAAACTTATTGAAAAGTTATGTCTTATTTGGGAACCCAGATTTTCTGAAGTGTCAAGTCAAATGACAAACAAGCCTAAGCCAAAGCCACGTAGACACCAGACCATTTAGAGTAGAAGCCGCTAACATCCAAGTGTCCCTGAACGTGAATTCATATGTCTTCACATGATCTAACCCACCATTATTATCACCTTGTTTTCCTGCCGGTTTGATTTATTTTTTCTGAAATTTTGATGAAAATATTTAATTTATTATGAAAATATTATTTAGGAGTGGGTTGGTTTTAGCAGCAAAGCAACTAAACCTGTAGGCCCATATTTCTGTGGACAGATTGGCTCAGTTTTGTGTCCATTCTATATGCAGGGTGCTAGAAAAGAGCTTATTTTGCAAGAGCTTCTCCACCCCCTCAGTGTGCAATGAAGCAGCCTTGAGGGCATGAACAAGTTTGGTTACTACTGATAATAATGAACATTATTGATCTCTATTCATCCTATGCTATGTGTTTTATAGGTTTTTTCAGTATGTTGTGTGAGTGGCCTTTAGGCATTATGTTTTTCTTAAGTTGC
>OOFE01015286.1:13802-46492 GCA_900323365.1 Monocentris japonica | reverse complement strand
AAACTCACAACTTGACATTACTTAAGTTATAATATATATTCTTATCATGCTTGTTTTTTTAATACTGAGCAGTCAACATCAGGAAATGTAGGTTTCAAAAATTGATACAGCAGAATTAAAGCCTTCATTTCCTCTTGGGTTTGTAGCAGCATTACAGAAGCATAAGTGAAGCAAGCATTTAAAATATATGACTTCTGTAATGCTGCACCTGCATAACACAGGACAGAAGTATTTATTTATTGGTAAAATGTTGCCCAGTTGATAAATACTATCTCTCGGAAACAAGATGGAAAATAATTATGTTTTTTGTAATTTTGTTCAGGGGGAAATTGAATAGCATAGATAAGAAGTAAGAAAGCTCTGTTAGTCACTGAAGGGTAAAACAGGATAATGTTCTGTTCTGGCTGTGACACACTGGGAGGCAGATGGAATTGCTCTCTAACCAGTGTGCACGTTTTTCACTCTCTGTCTGTCTCTGTATTTCTCTCTGTCTCTCCACAGAGCCAGAGACCAGTGATGCGGCAGAGAGCTTGGTAGAGGTTGCACAGAAGCATTGTGTCAGACTTGCATGTCAGAGGGGACAGCTAGCCCATCATCAGGATAGTGAGAACTTTCAGGTGACTGTCAGTGCCCGCACAAAAAAGGAAGGGCCTCAGAGAGCCAGTCTTCACACCAAGGAGTCAGCTGGCCACTACGCCACAAACCTGGCCGAGTCAGTACTGCAAGACGCCTTCATCCGTCTGTCTCAAGACGAATCCTCCTTCATCCCTGAGGCTGCTGTCAGCGTGTCGCTCTCCAGTCATCCCTCCAACTCCACTGGTCCTTCCCAAACAAAGGAGCCTTCCCGACAGCGCACCTGCTCCTTTGAACTCCCCAAGATTGTCATAGTTCAAAGCCCAGACAGTGCTGAGGGGGCTGCAGAGTGGCCAGGGACCCAGGCCTCTCAGGTGCCTGACCAGGATGTGTCTGCTGAAGCCAGACAGATGCCAGAGGATGGGACACAGCCACACATTCTCCACCACAATGGAGGACACCCATCCAAACATGTAGAGGTGGCCTTGGCCTGTGCTGCCAGTGTCATTGGCACTATTACTACCCCACAGCTGACAGAACAGCTCACCATGGAGTCCACTTCGGAGGAGGACACAGAAGAGGAGCTGCAGGAGCCCGAGGAGGGAGCCGACTACTCCTTCCCATCAGCCATGTGTGGCATGGCTCAGGTGGCTGGGGCTGTAGCAGTGGTGGACCTGACAGAGTCAGGGGAGGGTGGTGACTCAGACGTCGATTCTGCTGAGGTCTACACAGCCTCCCGGGGTCTGATGTCTGCAGCCGAGGCCTCTGCTGCCTTCACGCTCCACTGCAGTGTGGCAGAGGGCACCAGCATTGAGGCCTTCCGTGCCACCATTGCTGAGGTCCTGCACAGAGAAGCAGCTGAAGTGCTGGCTCAACCCCGGGGATACAAGAGTGTAGCCCACTTACTGGAGGCCACCCATAACAAGATAGTGGATGGCATTACTTGTCCAAAGAAATCCTACGTGGATGAAACAGAGGTGGATGACTTAATCAGTGAGGTGGCAGACAGCCTCTTTAAGCATGCTTTAGAGAAAGCAAAAAAGAAAAAAGAACTGGAGGCTCCTGGGAAAGACACCCCCAACTTCCAGGGCTTTCTGCAGGACAGTGTGAACGATTTACTCTTTGACATCCTTTGCCTGACACAGAAGAAAATCAGTGACATTTCCAGATATAATCAAGGGTCATTTGACACACAAGAGGGTGATGTTTGTGCCAAGGAGGCTGCTACCACCAAGGAGGGCAGGGATCCATTAAGTCAATTACAATGCTTGGTTGGCTATAGCCAGTCCAATAATAGTGAGAACCACAGTGGCATGCTACATTGCACAGATAAGCTGACTATGGTTGCTGGGCTGAGGGATGAGAAATATATGCTAGAGGAGAGAGAAAATGATCCCCCTGGCTCTCCCTCCTCAGGACATAGCAAAGAGCAACAGCAGCAGCTATACAAACAGGGTCAGACTAAATCCACTTCCTTGTTTGCTAAAGACTGCTCTGACCACCAGCAGGTCCAGCAGGGCAATGGTGCCATCAGAGAACCACTGAGTGAGATCTCAGTGCCCAGCACAGAGAAGAAGGAGCGACTAGGGACAGGCAGTGACAGCAGACAGGCCTCCCTCACTCCCCAGTCCTCCCTCAACTCCTGCAGCTCTCTGCTCTCTCTGAGAATGGACTCAGAGTCCAAGACGCCTGTTACTTGTTTCGCTGATGACCTGGCCACTACAGTGGTGTCTATGGCCACAGAGCTGGCTGCCATCTGCCTGGAGAACTCTACAGGTAAGCAGCCCTGGTTCTGTGCCCTGAAAGGGACATCTGGAGAGGGGCCTGAAGCCTATTTGCTGCCTGCTTGCCGCACAGTGCTCAGAAGGAAAGAGAGCCAGAGTGGCAGCACTGCCTCAAAGAAGCATCGGGCACCACGCCTTAGTGAGATCAAAAGGAAAACAGAGGAGCAGCCGGAGCTGATGGAGAGGCTGGTGAACCGGGTGGTGGATGAGACAGTCAACCCTGATGAATCCCAGGACCCCTTTGCCCTCTTTGCCTCTGAGGTCACAGCCAGGATCATGAACTGCCCTGAGCTCAATGTGGTTGACACCTCCAAAGCAGGTCAGCCACGCAGCAGGCTGCAGTGTGAGAGGTGGAGTCGAGGGAAGGCATCTAGTTATGAGAGCATTCCAGAGGAAGATGCTGACCCCTCGGGCACACCCAACACCCTGGGTCCTGGCAGCCGGCTGGGTCAGAACCTGAGCCGGGGTAGCTCCATCTCCAAGCAGTCAAGCTGTGAGAGCATCACAGACGAGTTCTCACGGTTCATGGTAAACCAGATGGAGACAGAGGGCAGGGGGTTCGACCTACTGCTGGACTACTACGCAGGGAAGAATGCCAGCAACATCCTGGCTGCAGCCATGCAGCAGGCTGCCTCCAAGAAGAATGGCCATCTTAATGTCAGGACCTCCTCCTGCCTGTCCAAACAGTCCAGCACTGAGAGCATCACAGAGGAGTTCTACAGATTCATGCTCCGGGACATGGATAAGGAGAACAAAGAGTACGGCATTGCCAAGACTAAAGAGTGGAGCAACAGCCTGCTCCCCCCTTCTCCCAGAACACCCTTCTGTATTCGACAGTCCTCAGTCCCAGACCGCCGCTCCTCAGACTCCCGACTGACCGTAAACTCACCCATCAAAGCAAACTCTTTCGATGGATTTGCCCGCAATGTGCACGGAGACACGCTCAATATCTACCCCACCAACTCAGTGTCAGCCACGGGCCTGTGTAAGTCAGACTCCTGCCTCTACCAAAGGGGCCAGACTGACCAGATCACTGATATGCTGATTCATGAGACCTGGTCCAGCTCCATTGAGTCCTTAATGAGGAAGAACAAGATCATCGCTGATCCAGAGGACAGCATCGAGCTGGAGGCTGCAGGAGACTCCCAGCCCCATGTCCAGCAGTTTGCCAATCGCCTGGCAGCTGACATTGTAGAGACTGGGAAGTCTGCACTGGGTTGCCAACAGGATGGAGGTGGGAGCAGTCTTGGGTGGCAATCACAGTCGCACGTGCCTGTAGGGGAAAGAAGGAGGGGTTTCAAACAATCCCGGCCAAGCTGTAGTAGGAGCAAGGCCAGCCAGGAGCAGGCTGGAACTGGGGCAGGGGCTGGGGCTAGTGACAACAGCACACCCCGCATGAGGGGTCCCAGAGATGTGCCATTGATCCACATTGAGGGAGATCAAAAGGATGAGGAGACCCTCCAGAACCCTGAGAGGACAGGGGAACACTCCCAGGACATGCTCCCAGAAATGTCAGCCCCCAAGCGCACAGAAAGAGTATCAGCCAGCAGCAGGTAAGCTCACCACCTGCACAGGTCACAATTCATGTGTGACAGTCAGTCCCCTCCTTCGTGCAGAAAGGTTTTCACAGCCCAGCAGCAGAATCATCCTAGATGGGAAGATTACATGACTATCAAAGGAAACAGATTTTCAGCAGGCTTTTGATATGTCTGATGGAGTAATAGAGAGAAAGGAAGAATCACATGGTAGTTATTTTTAAGATATTCTTGGAATAATTTATTTTCTGAAAATGAACACAACAAATGATATCCAGGCCTTACAAATAGAAAACTGTCCATGTGTACCAAAACTATTTATAGTGTTTGATCACAGAGCAGCAGGCACCCAGGGGATCCATTCACTGGGAAAAACAAATCTATTTTAGTAAGGTGTGGGGTTTGACAGACCCTTGGCCCGACTGTGACTCATATTGGCTGGGTGATGTACTGTGTGCAGAAAGCTTTTAGTGGCTTCATCTTTTATCCACTCTGTGGTGGTTGACCTCACCTTGATCAGTAAAAGATGCACTCACACTTGACACTAACACTGAAACCACATCACACCCATAGGTACATAGATCACATTTGCATGCAAGCTGCAACTGTACTATCTCTTCAACCTGAATGACAAGGAATTAAGGCTGTTTGAATGCATGAGAAAATCACAATTGAATTGCAGCAAGTTAAGTGACTCTAGACAGGATAAGGCATTTATGTGAAGTCAGTTATTTTGGATTAATCCTTTTAGTTGATGGATTATTAGAAATGGTCACTCTGGAACAACCCTATTCAGTGCTATCAGACTGACATTTTAGCAAGAGTATGACAGGGACTCAGCAAGGTGGCAAGTTTCACACAGACACTAACAAGAGCCTGTGAGTGGTCTTCCAGTGGAGACGGTAAAGCATGGACACTCCCTGAAGACATTCTGGGTGGACTATCTGGGTGTACTGAAGCCTGGAGCACTTCATTGATTGAGTCTGGAATTAAATGAAGCTGCCGATGTATAACAGGAAAGAGCTGATAATGTGTAAGAGTGGCATATAGGAAAAAGAAAAAAAAGACAATGGGGAATCAGTTGTGACTATTTGTGTCACCTATTTGTACTGACTGCTTTAAAGCTAACATTAAATTCAGATCCTTAAGACAAGACAAGACATATTCAGTAGAAAATGAGAAAAGAAAAGGTGAAAGGTGCCCAGGCCTCAGGAGAATCACAGGGCATGCTACTTTTCACTCAACAATAAATTTAATCAGGGAACAAGTGGAGTGCATCTGTCTGTCCCTTGTGTAAGAGTGGAACTCTGACTTGCCTAGTCAATAAAACCTGATTTCCCTCTGGAACCCTTCAAGATGGCAGCCTCAATCATCTGATTATGACTTAATCAGTTTCCTACAAAAAAAACATTGACAAAGCAACGGTGCCTGTCAGGAACAGAGTTTGCAGATGGTTGGTATTAATATAAAATCAGATCTATAATTTTTAGAATTTAAAACTCTCCCGACACTGCATTTTAACAAAGCTTACAGTTTACATGGATGAAAAATGTATAAAAGGTAATTTTTTTACATTGTTGACAGAATTCAAAAGGATACACAAAAAGCAACAAAAGAGGTTTTAAGGAACAACACAGACACAGTGCAGCAGACATTATGCACAACAACAACACTTGCCAAACCAGTCGATGGTCACTCCCACCATCTTGCGGTTTGCTCTCCCCAGCAGTGAGAGGGACAGGCCAGCTGTGGTGGTGGCTGCAGTAGTCAAGAGGGACAAGCGTTCTTTGAGTGCTAGCAGTGAAGAGAGCACGGGGAGCTGGTCCCATATAACCCCCGAAGATGACCCCCACGAGGAGACCAGTAGTTTTATCCAGCTGAGCGAGGGGTCAGTAACCGCTGCTCCTTGTCCAATCATACTGCTCCAAGTGCTGCTACTCCCACCCTCACCCCACTCTCATTGGCCCATTGCTACTCACACTTGTGCTGTCCTGTGCCAAAATGCCAATTTACTCCCTGCTGCTGCAGTATCAAAGCCTGCTGAGGCGGTGTATGGCAGAGAGCCCACTCCACAGAGCCGTGTCCATAGCTGGCATAGAGGACTAGACCCTGCCTACACCCCACTTTCAAAGTCCCGGCTGCAGTATTACAGAGCTGACTCCCACATCAAAAGCCTCCGGTTCAGAACATTTGCTTCACCATTCTCCGCTTCACTAAATCTAAATTCCCATTCCTTTTTAGCCCCCTACACCAACTTTCACCGCCTTTAACCAAGAGCCTGGAGTCTGTCTCTGCCACTGCTCTGTGCCAGATTGTTGAAATAAGCTACACTAGGATAGGCCTCACTTTCACTGTACCTTAAAAACAACTTATATGCCATGACTATGGTGCAATTAATATTACTAACATCAAAGTAAGCATTGCAAACTATATGTTTTCCATTGTTAAATGCATATATTTCTGAAAGTATTGGTCCTAATGCAGAATGGTCTGTAGGCTGTAGATTACAGGGGTAGGGGGCAGCAGGAGGGCTCTATGGTTTCAGCTTGGCAGCTTGTAGGGTAGCTGTCTGCACCAGCATAACACCTGCTGCTCCCTGTAACCTCTCCATCCACCTGTTTCCTTTAACTCCACCTCATCCCCTGATTACCTTCATGCTGCAACACAAGGGCATGGCCACACACCCTGCCCGTCTGCTCTACCCGTCTAACGCCTCATTCATAATTGAATCTGTCGCATTGTACATACGTACGTCATCTCCAGCGCAATGTTGCCCCTAGCGGGTCGGAATACCAGACAAGTTGCACACACAGCATGCAAGTAGAAGCACTCTACAAACAATCAGTCTCATCTTGACTCAAATTCCTCTTTGAGCATTATATGTTTTTATGTTGTTTGCAAAACATAAAAAAAAGCACTTTGGAGGGAGTTTAAAATGGTAAATCTGAAATATTATTTTTTCTACTATTAAGATATTTTATTGTATTAAAAGAAAAAAACAGTAATAGCTGACAAATCCAGAATACAAATCAAGAATACAATAATAATGATGTATACTGCTGTCTGGAAACGTACAAATTGTTTGAGCATTTGATGTACGGAAAAATACGGACCAACACTATTTATCAACACTATTATCCATCACCATATCAGCCCCATAGAGAATACATTGGCTCAATCCATTTTTGACGGATTTGGCAGATCAACCATTTTAAACTCTGAAAAAAAGTCTGATGATTTGGTGACAATGATAACATTACATAGGTGGTCACCTGTGTATTACTGCCTATTACTTTGCTCTTAAGAACCTCGATTCAAAATATTATTTTTTTAACTGTTTTGCAGACAACAAAGAGGAATTTTAGTCAAGATGAGACAGGTCATCTGCGGAGTGCTTCTGCTTGCATGCTGCATGTGTGACTCGTCCAGGATGATCTCCAGAATCCTCTCAACTGTTGTCGTCATTCCAGAGCTTTCTGATTCTATCTGGATCCATTTTTTGATCACATTTGTCGTTCTGTTCTTAAGATGAAAAATGAAAGTAGAAATGACATAAGACATATTTTAAGACATCACTGAATTAAAAAATATATATTTTGCTAACTACCATGCAGAATCCTCAGGTCACAATCCTCAGGCACAAATGTTGGAATGCTAAGCTAATTATGGCTAGTGATTTTTTATTTTTTTTCATTACAGCTTCAAAACCCATCAGAATCCACCTCAACAAATAAAGAAATGCAAAAAATAGTCAATATTAGCGCGGCACGTAGTCAAAGCCAATGATTTCACACAATTATTTCATTTTCATGTTAGACTGAACGGGGGGCGGGGTCTGAAATCCCTTATTTCTTTTTGTCACACTAGAAAGGACAATTCCAACCGGCTGGGGGCAACATTGCCTTGGAGATGACATACATAGAATGCAACAGATTCAGTTGTGAACAGGACATAACTCCTCATCCTCATCTCCGGACAGGCTCACTGCCAGCCACAAACCACCAGCCTTCCACCGCCAGCGTCCAATTCAGCTGCAGCTGCTATTTATATGTTAATCACCAGCTAATGAACAACATGGCCTGCACCGCTGCGCCTTGTTATTGTTCTCTTCACAAGTCAGTGATCATGTCGGATGTCTTGAGACAAGATGTGAATGATGCTCTCTGTTGTTTTTTATTGGTTCGCAGAAATGGGACCAGCAGCGCATCCAGCCTGGGCCTGGCAGACCTGGATGCTTTTTCTGATGTGCCTACCCAGAGCACAGTAATCAGGTAACTGTCACTGACAAGCCATGGTACTGACATATTTCTCATTATGGTGTCACTCTAATGTCAATAATGACATTTTCTTCTAAGAAAGACAAAAAGTCGGCGCACGGCATATTGCTTTTTCTGATGCTCTCACCCAGAGCACAGTAACCAGGTGACTTGTGATTGACAGGCTGCAAAGCTAACACTCACCCACATGACAGATATTTTGTTATTCTAACGCTTATGTTCTCCTTAATAGACACGAAGAGTGTCCACACAAAGGCTGCATCTCCAAAGTGGAAAACTATTATATAAAATGTGTAGATAAATTGTTTTCTTCTTAGTTTCGTTTTATCTTTATATTTGTATGTTTGTAAATAATTTTGTAACTATATATATGAATTCATAATTATGATTATTCCAATGGATCTTTCAAATGCTTCACTTCCTCTAACTAGTTAAATCATTTTTTGGCATAAACAGGGCTTTGTGCAAAATGCCGGCTGAAGAAAGCGCATTAGAAGCAGTATACTAGGTGTAGTGAGATTTTGCCTTTATTCATGTTGCTATTTGTTATCACCAGTTGTAGGATATTTCATTCAGAGATATGTATATACACGTTTCAGATGGTGTATTTTTTCCTCACAGAGAGGAGACAGAGAAAGACCACCTCACGGAGAGCAAGGAGAATGTCTTTGGTAAGTTGCAGTGAGGGTCCTTCTGCTTCATGAACAATGAGCGTATCCTTTGTTCACCTCCAAGTGAGTCAAGCTATGTGTTGTATCTGTGTGATTACTCCCTCGAATCGAGGTGCTTGAAAAGTAGCGGTGCTCCTTTCTGAATTAAGGATGTTCATCAATAATTGAAAAGGGCCCATGGTTTCATGTGTCTCAGCATAAAGATCATCTTTGTTTAATGACTTACAATGGAACAAAGATTGTCTATTGTGTGAAGTATTGTGTATTGAGTATTGTGTGAAGCTGACCTGACATTACAAGTGTTTGTGGCGTTAGGAAGCAGTTCAGATTATTCACAAAAAATGCAACAATTTCTCTTTTCTGTGACTTCCTGCATGCGTTCACTAGATATGGCATGAAAAAGGTTACAAGTACGGGAAGGATTTTTGACTATCTGGACACAACCTGGGCAGCAGTGTTTCATTGGTTTCCCAGTCCTTTCTGTGTGTGAGTTTGCATGTTCTCATGGGTTTCCTCCCGCATCCAAAACCGTGGATTGGAGACTCTAAATTGCCCATACATGTGACTGATTGTCTGAAATGAATGAATGAACACAACCTGGATGCAATGTGTACTGTATTACAATGAAACAATGATTTGTTAGAAATGGCTTTCTCAAGTGCTCTAAACTGTGTCCTGTCTATAAGGATGCCTTGTAATATGTCCTGTCAACGTTGATCTTCCAGAGAGCAGCTCAGTGAGGACAGCAGGGGGCAGTAGCAACCTCAGGGAGCTGCTGGTGGTGAACTGTGACCTGGAGTCAGAGTGTGTGGACTCGGAGCTGAGAGTGGCTTTGCAGTGGATTGCTGCCTCCGAGCTGGGCCTCCCTGCCCTCTGTTTCAGGAAGTCCAAAGTAAAGAGGGTCTCAAAGGTGGGCACAGCCGTTGGCAAATCAAATCAAATATAGCAGAGTCTCAAACTTTTTCACTAAAATGTTACTAATTTGTATAATTTGATTTGATTGTGCCACTGTTGCTGTCATTCTTACCCTATTGTTGATATTGTTTTTGCTACAGTATATGATAAAATGTTGCATTATATGGCATTGTGTATTGTTTGTAGCCCTGTTTCCCTGACCATCGATTTGGGGGGTTGGACTGCTCTGCCTAAAATAATTTCATTATTTATTTTAAAGGCATAGAGGACTGAAACAGAAGTTAACCAGGACAGCTCATGTCTTATATCAACTAAACAAAGCGGTAGATTGTGTAATTTGCAGCAGCCACAGTTACATAAGCAAGTACGAGACACATTTTTGTAACTTTTGAGGGAAAAGGCTTGAATGCAAGGTTGTGTACTTATGAGCGCAGGTACAGAACTATATTTCCCATAAGATGGCCTCTCTTTACTGTAAGCAGCGCACCAAAATTATTACCTTTTTTTCAAAGACCATAACTATCGCTAGCTATAAAGCAGGGCTCTTCAACCTTTTTCAGCCCGAGGACCCCTTGGTGGATAGAGAAACAGAGCAGGGACCCCCTACATGTTTTTTTAAATAAAATGTTGTGTTGCATTAAATAACATATTTATAATGCCTTATTAACCTATTATATACTCAGTTATGATGCTTACGGATGCTAAGACGTTTATACATAATTCTTATTGATGTATGGAGGCTTATACTTTGACATTACTTTTGTTTTTTTACGATGTGAGACAAAGCGATCCATTAACCTAGTAGACTAGTTATTGATTATTTTAGCACCTTACACTTAGCTTGCAAGCAAGACAGCTAATGTTTTTAAATGGTCACATGACGTTCGGCTCTGCATCACGCACCGTGGTTGCATGGGAATCAGAAATTTTGTAAATAGTTTTTGTCAAAAGTAGCTTATTATTGACTATTAATGGTTGGAGTTTACTCAATATTTGGTTTTGTCTAAAATATATTTTTTAATTTTTCACATAAATAATTTTGATCTAAAAAAAAAAGTTGGCGGACCCCCTGCAGTACCTCCATGGACCCCCTAGGGGTTGCGGACCCCAGGCTGAAGACCACTGCTATAAAGTATTCATGGTGCAATGTTAAGCTAAGGGGTGTTAGCTTTGCATGGAAGGTTCCCGCTACGTAGTTGGAACATTCCAATCCAGGAAGTTGTGCCTTGTTCCTGGGTAGTGTAGTGCTGGGTAGTGTAGTGTGGTAAAAGGTTTTCAGAATGGCAACCGTACGGTTCGTAGTTTACTGATCAAGTAATCTGCAATGTACTGAAAGAGACGACGTGAACCAGAACCAGATGACGTTGACTTTGGCTCCCTATCAGTGTCACTTGGTCTAAATGCTGTTCTACAGACCTTTCCCCCTTACCAAGGAAAATGTCCTGGGAAAATTTTGCCTTTGATTTAATGTGCTGCAGCCTTTTTAGATAGAACACCCTTTAAAAAGAGATTTTTTATGACAGCTGAATGAATAAATTAAATAGATCATGGCTCATATTTGGGGATTTTTCATGACCTTGTTGTATACCTGGTGTAGATTGATTTTTTTTTTTTCTTCTCAGTTCCAAAGGGTGGTCCATCTGGTGTCTCAGAAGGCATGGCGGATTGCTGACCTGTTCAGCGCTGTGATTCAGTTCTGTAAGCTCCACGAGAAAGAGGAAGAGGAGGGCGGGTCTCTGTCCAGCCTGTTTGATTGGCTTCTGGAGACCCTTTAGGGTGGATCGGCTTCCTTAATCCACAAACACACACGCTCACTCACTCACACTCCTAACATGTTCCTGTATGCCCCATCCTACCTGAACACACCAAACCATCAAACTAGGGTCTCCTAATGCAGACTGAAAGCACAACCCGATCCCTCCTCAGAGTACTTGAGAAATGCATACCCCTCACTGCCTTCTCACCCTTACATTGTTCGTGGAAGTTGTGTCTTTATGTGTCTGCAGCCATGAATGGACAAGTCTCCCTTTAAGATAACCATGATTTGATGCACAGGTCTAGTGAGCAACACACGGAACAAAGTGTAGGTATTTGGGTTGGACATTCTTAATGGGAATGAACTAACCTTCAAGAGATTATAGTCAGCAGGTTTTAACTGCTTCAGATGTTATATCTATATATATATATATCTATATATATATATTGATTCTCACAACCAAATTATGTTTTTATTTATTTATTCCAAATGAACACACAAGAAACAAGGTACCAATAGAAGAGAAGAAAATCAGGTTCAGTTTTCCCCAGAACACAAGATGAACTACCCAAACCTTTTGTATAGAAGTGACTGTAAAAGAGGCTGTTTAAATGTAAGCCCAGTAAAAGCCATCCCCTCCTCCTGCTAGGCTCTTAGGAGTGCACATTTGCTTAAAGTAAGCAAGATGTCTATGTAGTTGTTGTTTTCGTTGGCCATAACATCCACTTCTGTTGTGACCTTGAAATTCAGTTCTGAGTAAGTAAGTTATCTTGTTCATGTTACTTGAGAACTGTTATTTTGGATAGCTGTATATACTGTAGATTCTGAACTACTGCACCTTGGAGTAGTGGACTGCTCTCATTAGTTTTTACTATGTCAGGAAGACAGAGGTAGAGCAAGGTTTGTAATGTTGAATTTGTATGTGAATCTGGTCTGTATCTTTCTCTACATAGTGGTACTCTAGTGTTTTATCAGCATTGGAAAAAAGCACACACTTCAGCTGTCAACTCTGTCACTGTAGAACTGAATGTATTTATCTTTTGACATCAATAAATTTATGTGCTGTGAAACACGAATAGTCTTCTTTAACATAGACACAGTTGAACGCTGACTGTTAACACATGATCAACATTAGCATCAAACTGCTCAACCCAGAGCCTGGCTTTCCTGAAAGCAAGTCACAGAGGCAGTGAGACCGTAAAAACAACGGACAGATGATTTTTGCAAAAAGATGTTTTAGGCAAGGTCAGCCCAGCTGAATTCCAGTTGACAAACTAAAAGACATTCATCATTATATTGTGCTTTTAGAACATACCGCTCAGTACACAATACAAAAACACACAAGGCAGTTGG
This sequence comes from Monocentris japonica, assembly GCA_900323365.1. Lineage (NCBI taxonomy): Eukaryota > Metazoa > Chordata > Actinopteri > Trachichthyiformes > Monocentridae > Monocentris > Monocentris japonica. The sequence goes on along the minus strand of OOFE01015286.1, from coordinate 33,628 downwards.
ACCTAATTCATCAAAAGATTACCTCTATTGCAGGGTTCCCACTCTTTTTAAGAAATCATTTTCCAGGACATTTCCAAGACATTTCCAGAGTTGTTCTTGACAATACAGGATATAAGTTGCTCACAAATGGTCATATAATTTACCGGTGGGCCTAGTATTAACACATTTAACCCCAGTTGTATTCCTACAGGGTTCATGATGAAGTGTGAAGTCTGCTCTGAGATTCACAGGATACAGCTACAACACCCATCACCCATACTGTACAATAAGGTCATCTGGCCTCTTTTTTTTTTTTTAGACATAATAAGCACTGGTATGTTTTTTACTTATTGTGTTACCTCTTACACTGGAATTCAGGCAGTTACAATACTCACTCCAAAGACTGGCTTATACTCAAGGTTCCTCATATGAACTCCAAACTTATACATATCTCGTTTTGCTTTTGTGCCCCATTCACCTGAACAATCACACACCATAATGTACACTGTAAGGTATGCGTTATTATCAGAGCATTGTAACAGGTGGCGTTGTAATGGGTTGTTGCATGCACCTCTAGTAGCCTACAGAGGGTTTACAGAAGATTGTGTAATCAAATTTGACCTTAAAATGTATGTAGGTAGAAACCCATGTCAAAAACACTACTTATAAAATCTGAACTAGACATGTAAAGCTTCCAGCTTTACACCTGCTCCTTACTTTACATGTGCAAGTCTAAAAGAATGAGATGCTCAGGTATGAATATATCAAAACAAAAAGCATTTTTTGCACTGCAGCATACTGTATTGCAAAGTAGGAAAAGCCTACAGTGCAGAGAGCGGAGTCTTGCTTCTGACACCTACAATTCAAACATGGGAAGTCTACACAGCTCTATTTATATCCTTCTTCGTAAATCAGGTAGACACAATCTGAACAATGATTTTAAGACTAAGAAATCAAACTACATGTGATGACATTTTATGAACAAAGTTACTGTGCAGTAACTCCATAGCAACTAAAAGTTAGGTTCCATTAGCCGATGAGGACAGAAGTGAAGCTGACAACTGGTTCAGACACAGGGGGCCTGACAGTAGAGAGACGAATGATGTCATCAGTGCTGATGCTTTGCAGAAAATCAGATTTTTAACCATGTTTGACTTAAATCTTTGTAGATTTTTCAGTTTTTTTTGCAATTAGAAAGATAGACTCTGGGTCATACAGGGTTAACAATGCGATTCATCTGTTGCTGTGTCTGGCCACCTAGTCTGTGACTCTTCACACACCCGTGGGTCAAGAGACGGGTCAACGCCAGATCCGACACGTGTTATCCTTACTGCCTGCAGAGGAGCACAGACAAGAACAGGTGGTTACACAGAAGGTTGCACTTCACTAGCGCATCTGCATGCTTTTCACCTAAAATGTGCAATTAAGCATTTGTGACGGGTAGAGCGGAGCGCTTTATTTGCTGCTCAAGGCTACATTTTAACAACGCATGGTTGTCAGATGTGTGTGTGTGGACAGCGTATACCTGTAATGATGGTGTCACCCTCATAGTTGAAGGCAGAGGAGAAGATCTCGTCTGAGTGCCCCTCCAGAATCTGCAGGCAGACTCCAGACTGAACGTCCCATAAACAAGCTGTCTTGTCTGAGCTGGCAGTCAGCACCCTGCTGCCCTGGGGGCTGAAACAGATCTACCAAGAGAGACAGAGTCAGGAGGATTGGAGTCTTGAGCAGAGAGGAGAGGTGTGTCTATGTGGGAGTGTGAGAGAGAGAGAGAGAGGGAAAGAGAGAGAGTGTTGAATAGGAGATTGTGCCAGAAGTGGTAGACATGACAAAAACCGGGGGAAAATGAGTGAGTTTATAACACTGACACACCATGTCAGCAGCATTACATATTCCAGAGAGGTCATCCATGTTTAAGTAGTTCACAGGAGGATAAAGGCACCCGCAGCACTACTTAGTGAAGGCTTTTTTCCCGTGGAGTGTTATGAAAAACATGGCTGAAGCTGATTGCGTTAGAGCCTGGCTGCATCCTTCCTCGGAGGGCTTTTTATTCACACGCTGAGGTAAAGGAAGCGATGATTAAATGAAGCTGGCTCTAGATGGCCATAAAAGTAAAGTGCGTTTCTATTAACGCTCTAAACTGAGCAGCAAGGAGTGACCCCTGACAGGAAATGGAAACCGACTCTGGAAGACACTGACAAAGACAGAGAACAGGAGGGAGAAGATGAGAGTGCTCAGACAGGTATAGAAATGGAAAGAAAACAGGGGGGGGGAGTAAAAGGGAGAAGAGAGAAAAATAAAAGCCAGGAAAGAAGTATAATATGAGAGAGTGTGGGTTTGATGTTCATTCCACAGGTATTTTTATTCCCAATCATTGCCGAGCACTCAATAAAGTCCATCATTCATAGTCCCCAGAAATAAAAATAAAAAGACTAGGGGAGGGAGAGGAGGGACTGAGAGTTAACAGGGGAAATTAAAGTGAAAACAGGGGCGGATAGAGAGAGACAGAAACAGAAATAGAGGGAGAGACTGATGAAAGAAAAGATTGACAGTCATGGTTAAGAAGCATGGAGGGGAGGGGGAGAGGTGTCCTGTTAGAGAGAGATTAGTGTCATAATCCTCTGGAATCATCCTCCATCCAGCCTATTTATTACTGGCTGCCTGATGTGTTTCAGTAAACAGAGGCAGCTTCTCAGCTCCTTATACACACACACACACAAATGCATGATACATACACACATGCACAAGAAAGCTGTAAATGGTAAAGGACATCACTACCGTTATAGGAAATAAAAACGCACAGAGAAATGTTTTCTCTCTTTCTCTCCATCCATGTTGAGCTATACCTTGTGACACAGGAGGCAATAAGCAGCTCAAGGCCAGGACTCCTGTCCATCCTCTTCACCATTGTGCTATATTACGCTACATTAACTAGGCAAGTTGTGACACGTCCTGTTTGCAACAATGGCCAAGAGAGTGGTTGCTGGGGATTGAGGGTTACACAAATACACACACTCATTCACACCTAGTAGCTGCCCAGTACATCTACAATCCTGTACTTTTGGCCCCTGGGGCAGTTAAGTATCTTGGTCAGGGGCAGATCACCAGTATTAAATGAGGGAGGGGGAGGTGACACTTGTTCATTTCCCTAGCCCAAATTTCTTGAGCTGATTCAGGGATTAAAAGTGGCAACCTTACAGTCACAAGCTCAACTCTCTGTCCTGCTAATTATCGCTATACTTACTCTCAAGTATGCTGGGCCACGGTGACATAGAAGAACTATTCACAGGCATTGGCAGAGAAGCAATTTTGGGCACAGTGACTCACCTTGGAGATCTCTCCCTTGTGGCCCTCCAGCTTCACGAGACACTGGTGTGTGGCTGCACTGTACACTCGGGCTGTACCTAGCAGACAGGGACAGACAGGGCTTTAGGGTGCATATCCATGTACTGTGTATTTTTTAGTTGCCAACATTTTGAGTTGGCCCATGGAGAGAGCTAATTTTGTTACTACGTGACCTGAGAAAACCAGAACATTTCTGTTTCAAGTTTGAATTTTCTAACCCCCTACACAACTATCTTCACACATGTTTAATGGTGTGCTAAGAAACATGTTCTTTGAATTGTAATTCAAGAAGCAAGCATACATGGTGCAAGAAGATAGTGTATGCACATCCAAAATAAGTAGGCCAGGTACTTGCCAGGTATTGCAGCATGAATCAATACAAATGGCAGCAACATTTCAACCCCTGTTGGTCTTCATCAGGCGTATGCTGAAAGGTTGCTGCCACAACTGCTATGAATAAACACTGAGGGAGCATCATTCCAGTGTGCAGGTATTTTACTTCTTGTTATTGAAGCATGCATGGTACAAAATACCAGAGGTACCAGAGTATTACAGAACATCGCTGTTTGAATAACATATATTTGAAACAAAACAAATTTCAGGGATGTTTTGTCCTGGTTTGGTGACTGGGTTTTGACTGTACTTGTGAATTCTACGAGTCTCACCATCAGCAGAGGCAGTAGCAATGAGCTGACCAGTTAAATCAAAGCACACATCCAGCACCTCTTCTTTGTGTCCAACTAGGGTGGCCACACACTTCCCACCAACTGCCTCCCACAGCTGCAAACACACAAAAACACACACTCTCATATCTATAAACATAAAGACAAAGGCAAAGGCACAAATGCGCTTACGTTAACAAACACACACACACACAACCTTACAAAACATGCTTGCATGTACCTGTTAGCTGTCTAAGTGGTTTTATTTTATGCGTCGTCCCTAGAGGAACGCAGTGATGTGAATAATTCTGACTTGTGAGCATGACTCATCTTGGCATAATTAAGGAATTAGGATTTGAGGATTTAATTTTCTTCTTTTAAATGATGGAGAGCTTAGAGGCGGGAGGTGGGGAGAGATGGGAAAGAGTGGATGGGGGGGGTAAGAGCCGTCTATCTCAAATAGTTATACCACTCGTATCCCTGAGGCACCGACAGTTCATAAAGGCTTACTGAACGAGAATGTTCAAACTGTTGTTGCCTGGAAACATACTTTTCCAGCCCACAAACAGTAATATTCCTTTGAAAAAATATTCCAGGGAGTTAAATAAAAAATCCTAAGTGCAAGATCTCCCATTGTTGCAGCTCTTTCCAATGTAAGGCTTTGGGAGGGCGATGAGCACTCACCTTGCAGGTTTTGTCCATGGAGCCTGTGATTATGAGGGAGCAGTCCCAGTTAAACTGAACATTGGTGATTTCCCCCTGGTGTCCTGTCAGAGTGTGAAGACGTCTGAGCAAAACGCAGGGAGCAGTGAAGAGTCAGACACATGTACATAGAAACAGATTAGCGCACTTGTGTACATGTATGGGGCAAGCATATGTGTTATGTGCATACACAAATGAACACACACATGCATGCACAGAGTGCAGTGATGTTGATAATGTCTGACCTTCCCGAAGCAACATCCCATATAGAAACGGTATGGTCAAAGGAGCCGGTGACTAGCTGGTTTCCCAATGTGTTAAAGGATAGTGAAATGACCTCTGCAGTGTGACCCTGGACAGAATAAAAGAAACATCAAAAATGAGATGATTTAAGCAGCGAGAGAGAGAGAGAGCAAGAGCAAGAGCGAGAGAGAGAGAGAATGAGAGTGGGGGCTAATAGATGATGAAAATGTGCACATCAAAGAACAACAATATATATTTGTAATTAGTATGCAGAGTTCATAAGAGTACAGTCTAAAAAGATTCTTCTTAAAAAATACGGAGCATACAGTCTAAAACGTAGATTGATCTTAAAAAAATAAATAAATAAGGAGCACACGCTTAGAATTTTGTGCTTAATTGACAGTTGTCAGCATGACTCATTTTTCACGGTGGAAGTAATAAAAGAATGGAGAGAGCTGTGAGAGAGTTTGGCCCTCTCTGGAACACATAGCTAGTCAGCCAACCAGTCACACCATGTACCCACGTGCAGCCCCCACATCAAAGAGGGCCTTCTATTCCCCTCGGAGAGGGTTAAGATCACCTTATTAAAGTATTACAGCTACATTCACCATCAGATCATGGGGGAATAACTGAGCTGGAATAAAAGCTGGGCATCCACAAGGCTAACAGCTCCCCATGAAAGAATAGAATAAATGACTCAATAAGTCATTAATGGATGGATGTGAGCCCAGATGGCAGAAATGAAAGAGCAAGAGAGGAGACAGAGATAAACAGACAAAGACGCAGACAGACAGCAGCAAAGACAGAAATTTAAGTAGAGAAAAGATAACTCACAGTCAGAGTGGCCACCTCCTCCCCAGTCTCCACATCCCACAGCTTGGCAGTGGTATCCATGCTGCCCGTGGCCACCAGCGTACTCTGGGGGTTGAACGCCAGGCACACCTACACCATACACAGCTTTCTTAAAGTTACTAGCCACGGGTTCCGATACAGAACTAGATTTGCCAGGGACTATTATCTATATGCCAAATGTAATTCCAAAGCACCATTATTTATTATTCTTTTTGCATTTTCTTATGAACAGAAATTATTTGTGAGTAGGGGTATAGTTTCAAATGAATAAACAGTAGGTCTCCAATAGGTCCCCACAAAACCCACTTGGTCTTGCTGTGGAAAAATGGTTATTCATACTGACAATCTAGCCTTTAGCATATGGTGCAATCATTATATTGAAAAAAAACAACATTTTCTATTATAATAGAATGTCAAACATACTATTTCTGCCATGTGTCCCCGAAAGGTATGAAAACATTTTCCGGTCTCTGCGCTCCACAGTTTGCAGGTCTTATCGAAAGAACCAGTGGCAATCTTGTCTCTGAGTTTCAGGAGGAGGAAATATAGCAAAGACAGTAAATCTTAAAATTGGTAAAAATGCTTTTTTGAACTAAACAATACAAAATTAATTGGCAAAAGGAGCAATGTAGCTTTCTGACAGTTAACAGGTGTTACCCGTAGGGGTTGTTGAATGCAATGGCATACACCACGTTCCTGTGACCCTCCAGCATGTGCAGCTCTGTGCCTGATGCTGTGTCCCATACTTTACACGTCCTGTCATAGCTCCCCGTTATGAAACTGCAGAGTGGGAGAGAGGAGAGAGAGTTAGGGGGTGGTACTATAGACTTTCTCTGAACCCAAGAAACACAAATGCTTGGTGTTTTCTGTGTTGCAGATATACTTACCTCGACCCGGATTTGTTGAAGGCAACATTTGTCAGCGGAAGTATGTGTGCCTGCAGCACCTGCAAATGAGAAGAGAGAAAGATGAAACTCCAAATATTAACTCCAAGGCGATACACTTCACTAAATTAAAGTCTATCGGTTTACCTTGTAATATCTACATGTAATTTATCTGACTTTGATGTGCTGGGAAGACTTGGTACCCTACCCACTGCTGCTCTCTAGTGTCACTTTGAGGTACTAACACTGTATTGCAGTATTTAAATTCCCCAATTGTCACCACTCTAAACAATAGGCACAGAGAGCACAAATCAGAATGTCTTGGTCAGATTGGGAAACCAAATACGCTGTCACCAATAAGCTGCTGCAATTAGCTGTTGGAGCCAAAATGTCAACATCCTATGATTATTGACCTGCTAAAGTGGATGATAGAGTAACAACTTAACTGATAAAGAGGCAATCTACAATCATTTGTTTAATCCCCTCAATCTGATGAAAAATAACTGTGCCCAAAGTCATTTTTGCCTTACAGAGAAGCTGAAGAAACTCCAGTAATTATTTCATTTAACTACAGTAATTGTTTGTATGAACTAGGAAGGATGTGTCCTGCTGTAGCAGCACTGAGCGAGGTACACACTGCGTACATGGGGCAACCGCAGCTGATTTTTAACAACTATGCATGTACAGTCCAGTTTTAAAACATTTACCATCTTAGGGGGTATTCTACTGAATCAGAGTGTTGTGCTGCTATGTGGATTTATCTGCTAAGTAATGTAAATACAGAGCCTGTTTCTGACCTTGAAGAGATAGAACCTGTGGTGGTGGTCCTGCTGGCCCTGTTTCTGCTGAAGTCGGAGGATCAGCTGTTTCACCTGGTCAGCGCGGGACTCCGTGATCAGAGGCTCTGACAGCCTGATATCTGCCACCAACTGATCTGGGTTTGTCCTGCACGGTGAGAAAATACATGCACAATTCTATATAAACTGATGAGAACCTGAAAAAAATAACCTGCACATTTTCAGAAAATATAAATTTCAATGTATCCCAATGGTTTAAGTTTTTGAGTACAAACAACATGTATAAAGTGCTACTGGAGATGAAATTCCTAAAGTACTTTGCCACTCCTCTTGTTATCTTGTTACAGTTAAGTAAATGAATGAGTTTAAATACGATAACTTTATAGAATTGCGAGGTGTATAACTTTACACAAACAGGCAACAGAATAGGTCAACTAGTTAAGTGTTCAGTGTTTTCAGTCTAAGATTATATCACTAAAACCAGGTTTGTGTGACTGACTGACGACACTTGGGACAGACAAGTTATTTATGGTCAATGCACAGTTTATAGTCACTTTACAACTCACTCACTCTGGTGACAAATCCAAAAGGTCGATTGATTTGGTCCTCAAATCTCCTCCTTTCTCATATTCCAGGATGATACCTGGAAAGAAGAAGGTGCCGAAAGGTAACTAACTTAGACCTTAGAACAGCAGCAAGTCGGCTAGCCAAAGACATGGCTATGCAGCAACGTTACCTTTAACTCGTTTGGAATAGTTAACATTAGCATTGCTAATGTTGGAAACACCTGCACTGCCCTCCAAATGTAGTTATATACTTATTCCCTTGATTGGAACAACAGTGGCACCAAATACTATTACTATACTACTAACGTTACTATCTACTACTACTATACTTTTTATATTACCTGGTGGATAATATCTGAGCAGGAATCGTTTGAGTTTCATTTTGCCTCGCACTCAGTAGAATTTACATCCTATATCAACAAACCGTTGCTATGCCGACACTGGCTCTTGGCTGACTTTCTCGTGCACTCACTACGCATGCGTAGTACGGATATAAACACAACCACCTGCCGGAGAAGTTGGGCGGCTAGAAGAGATAAACGCTGAAATATTCAATTTTCAACTTCAAATGAGCTGATGATGCCACGAAGAGGAACAAAATTCAATGTCAGTGACACAATGAAAATAGAATCTTACGCTCATATAAGAAATGCAAGAAAGGTCTATGTGCCTCTCTTGCCTGTGTGCCTTTCATCAATGATATAAGCTGCTATTTGTATGTGTGGAATGTAACACTGGGAGTATGCCTTAAAAGATTTTAATATGCACTGTGTCAAAAGCATTGTTTGTTGTCGCACTTTTTGAAGAACAGGTGTGACCTAGTATTTACCCACATCCTGTGAAATAGATCTAGAGTATGGTCTTAACGTTGAGAATAATCAGTAACATGGCGTTTAACTTCTCAAGTAAAATTTTTAACATCTTGGGTTTGTTAAAAATCTTGTTTCACCGTTTTCTGGAAGACACTAAAATCACTTAAGGAATTCAAAATACCCTGACAACTTGGGTTTGGATTGTACCTTTATCATGCGCCTTATATAGGCAACAAATGGCAGATAAAGCAGATAAAATGATTATGTTTCCATGATATAGGGAGTGGTTCATCTTACTGCAAGATTCAACTTACCCTACTCTGCACTACACCTTACTTTCTGCGTATTTTAATCGTGTCTGACTTCCTTGTGTGATGTAATTTATTGATAGCAGAAGTCTTAAAATGATAGCTAAAGCTGTTGCTTGTCTCATTTCAGTATCCCTCAGCGATCCTCCTGTTTCCTAAGAGGTCAAAGTCTTTTGCTCATAAAGGCCATGCAGACCATAAAGATTATGCACATATATTTACCTGCAAGCTACTGCTGGGGAGCTGCTGATGAGTAACAGCTTAAAGAAAGGTCGGCACTCAGGCGGCACCTCGGGAATTCACAACCGAAGACAATCTCCAGGGAATTCTGCTGGGGTAAAAGCATGTGCTGCTGGGTCAAGCTGAGGTCCTCTGGTTGGGTTTATCCCACTGCAGTCCTCTCACTCTATGGGTTTTTTGCTAACTGCAGAGTAGCAGAGCCCTTCCTCACACCATACCTCATTGGACCACACAAAAACATCTCTGAAGAAGTGGTAAGATAGGCAGACACGTACACATTTGGTCATATACGTGCATGCACAGAGACACAGACATGCAGTGGTGCTCATCTCAGACCAGCCTGTCTTGACACAGTCTCTGCTACCTCACTTACTCATGAGCTTGGTCTTTTCCCACAGGTGACTAACTACCTGTTCCCCATCTGGACATACTCCTACCTCGCCATCCTCTTCCCTGTCTTCTTGCTGACTGACTTCCTGAGGTACAAGCCCCTCATCATCCTACAGGGGCTCTTCCTTGTCACCAACTATGTCCTGCTCTGCTTCGCCCTGGGCCTGCCCGCCATGACGTTCCTTCAGGTCCATGAAAGCACAAAAAACTATTATTGATCAGAAATGTGTACAGTTGGCTAGTAAATTATGTCCGTTTCTGATGTAATGCTTGCATTTTATGCAATTTGCATTTATATATATAGAAGTTAGTTTATTTTATCGAGCTCTCGGTCCCCTGGGAAGACTGAGTTGAGGAGGCAAATGATCTGTGTTGAAGAAGAAAGCGAGGTATGCAGAGATGGCAGTGGAGGCAGAACAGCGAGGTTGGAGGGCTCAGGTACGGCCGGTAGAAGTTGGCTGTCGAGGTTTCGTGGCAAAGTCCGTTTTTGCTTTACTAAGTGAGTTGGGCATTCGCGGACAGAGCGGTTAGGAACATGTCGCAAGCAGCGGAAGGAGCAAGCGAGTGGTTGTGGATAAGGAGGAAGCATGTTAGCTGGGGAGCACGCTAAGGTAAGCGCCGCTGGGTTGAGTGTTGTGTGGCCTTGTGTGTAGCACTGTGCATCTCGTAGTGTAACCTTGTGTGGAATAGAGGAGCGTAGTATAACACTGTGTGGCTGTATTTATGGGATTGTACTGTGTCGTACTGTGGTATTGAGGAGGGTCTGTACTGCTAGCTGGGGATATATATACACACACACACACACACACACACACACACACACACACACACACACACACACACACCCTCCTTTCCCTATCCCTAATCCTATCGAGGTTGTCACACCCCACCCCTTACCCTAAACAGGGTTTGAATTCCCCCACCCCCTTCGCACTCACACACACTGGTTAGCTGTGTTGTCTAGTTGTGTTGTTGTATCAGATAGACAAGCTTGTACTGGTATGACTAGATTAATGCTAGCTCAAGGCTAGGATCAAGGCTAACCTAGGCTAGGTTAATGGTAGGTTGATGGCAGGCATTAGATGGCAAGAGTAAAAGGGAGTTGTGAGGTGGTGGCATAGAGGGGTGTTTCCAGGACGCTTGAATACACCGTGTAGCCTTCTTGAGGTGTCGTGGGCCTAACTTAACGAAACATCGGTGAAGGAAGGTGCCCACTTGATAACCCCAATGACGTGACACATACCGCTGTTGGCTAGGGTAGGTAACTGGTAAATGGTGCCATCTGAGGAATGACTGTAGCTCTATCACGGTGTAGCCTGATGTCTGCTGTGGTGTTGCATCTGATGGTGGTTATATCATTCGTATTTTTTATCTAAATTAGGCTTCCAAGTGTTTACCTTGGTTTATGGCACAAGGGATAGTAACATCTTGTCCTGTGTATTAATGAATGATATTCAGAAACATTCATAATATTGTGTTTTGATTGTAATACCTGGGCTTAAAAGTTTATCAAACAACATAACCATTTTAAAAAAAATCTTACTTGGATAGTACAGATGGTAGCCATTGTAGAAGCCCTGCTGTGATAGCACTGCTATCACTTTAAAATTGTTCCATCCTGTCCCGCCAACAGGTCAACTATGCTGTGGTGACTTCCACAGAGGTGGCCTACTTTTCCTACATCTACAGCGTGATTCCAGTCGAGAAGTACCAGCGAGCCACCAGTTACTTGCGCAGTGCCATGCTGGCTGGGTACACGTTTGGGGCCACCCTGGGCCAACTGCTCATCTCCCTGGCAGGTAACGTTTTGGATATATACAATCAATACTGAAGCAATAAAAGGAAAATCCCATTATATTACACAATACACAATACACAATTAGCTGCTGTATTGAACCATACGTCATCAAACCTGGAGCGAGATCTGATGAAGTCTTTACTCCAATCAGCAGGGATGGACTACTTCTACGTCAACGCCATCACTCTGGGGATAGTGAGCATGGCTTTTCTTATCTCCTTCTGGCTGCCCATGCCACAACGTAGCATGTTCTTCAAAGGGAGACAGGCTGCAACTGTGGGCTCCCAGTCCCAGCAGGAGGGGGCAGAGGTGATGGGTGAGGCTGAGGAAGCAGCAAAGGACCAGGATGAAGCTGGCTCAGGGACAGAGAAGATGGAGTGGGATGGAAGTGGCGGCTGGTGCAGCAGGGATAATGTGGCCCGTGCTGGCCAACTACTCTGGAGAAGCTTCAGAGAGTCCTACTCTTCCAGGTAATGATCAATCTTTTGTTTTTTATCGACACCCTGCACGATAAGCAACACAGATCTATTCAGCGTACACATCTTTCATTTGTCTTTGTGTCTCTGTATGTTGTTATATTTGTTCTAATATATAATAAGTTATAATTTCCATGTATTGAAATTCATTGGTATAGTTCATGTGATGCTTTATGATCTTCTGCTCTAAATACAACTAATAATATTTTAGTTTTTAGTTATTTTAGCTCAAAGGATTGTTGTTGGAATAGTAATATTTTTTATAAATAGGATTACTAATCCTCATCACCATTATCATTTATAATAACGATCATCATCCAGGCATTTAATCTACTGGTCCCTGTGGTGGGCTCTGGCCACAGCTGGCTATGGGCAGGTCTTCAACTACATCCAGCTGATGTGGGACCATATTGAACCATCTGCCACATCTTCCGTCTACAATGGAGGGGTAGAGGCTGTCTGCACTCTTGTAGGTAAGACAGGTCATTCTAGCTGTACGTGAGTGGAAATGAGAGTGAGCGAGAGAGAGAGAGAGAGCGAGAGAGAGACAGACAGAGTATTCTGTTTTCTGATACAGGCTCATATCCCTAAGGTTAAGGTTGTATTTGACATATATCCACATATCCTGTTCATGTCACTGTATACATAAATAAATGGAATACTCCAAAAATATTACCACGGAAACAGGACTTCCACAGACCACAAAAACCAGGGCTTTCATAACTGGGATGCAAGCCTATCTGGGTTATTGCAAACAGGATGTGGTATTTAGACAAGCCAGCTGAAGACTTGAGTGTTCCAAATAACATCAGAATACCAATGTGCACAAAAGCACACTCAGTGATAGAGAGCAACAGTTTCTTTCAGAGATGATAATCTCACAGAGGATTCACAGAAGCAGGGGATCACAGCTTGTCGTCACTTTGAGAGCAGGCTTCAGGAGCCTGAGTGACACAGAGGAGGAGATAGGGCCCAGATAAAATGATTAAAATAAAAGTGGTTGTGTCTGATTACAGATAGACCTGTAAAAATCTGCAATTAGAACAAAACAGCCCCCCCAATCCTGTTTATATGGGGATAACTGAATGGATAATGCTCATTGATTGGGAGAGGGAATAGTAGTACCATGGTCCTGTTGGCTTAGGTCCAAGCCAGCTCAGCATGAGAAGGAGAGGAGTAATTGATTCAATTAAGGAGATAGAGTTGGAGGGTAATGGTTTCCCTGATTGTTTCTGGTAGCTGAGTTCTAAGAGAGGGGTCAAAGTGGTTCACCGTGATAAATAGGAACTGTGGAGAGGAGCAAAAGCATGTGGGTGCATAAGGTTTCGCTTAAATCAAGGAGAAGCCACGTCCTCCACTCTGCCAACGTTCAGGGAAAGACATGCTATTGCTGGAGCTAATGACTGATTGTAGAAACACAATTTGTCCCTGGGAAGACAATAAGGATGCACTGGCACACTCGAGGTGTTGTCCCCCTGAACAACAGGTTAATCGCTGCGTTTGCCTCTTCCCTGGGCCAGGTGCTGTAGCAGCCTTCTCTGTAGGTCACGTCAAGGTGGCCTGGGCCGTGTGGGGGGAGCTGGCTCTAGGATTGTTCTCAGCTGTGGGAGCAAGTGCCGTGTTTCTGATGGGGCTCACCGGCAGCATCTGGGCATGCTATGCGGGCTATGTGATATTCAAAGCCTCCTACATGCTCCTAATCACCATTACAACGTAAGTTTGGCCAGCAGCCATACAGCAGCGGCCACTGTTGAAGACTCCCAACCTGAATCTATTATTCTGCATTGGTATGTCCCGCGTTGTTTGGAAGACCCTGCCGTGGTTGTATCTGTATAACAAGCTTCCAATAAAGGATGTAAGCTGGTTTCAGATTGCTAATAAGAATCTAAGACACTTGCAGAGGGCCCAGTTAACATGAATGAATATTTGGAAGAAAATGATATGTTGTTTGCCCTTGTAGATTTCAGATTGCATCCAACCTCTCCCTGGAATGCTACGCTTTGACATTTGGAATCAACACTTTAGCGGCACTTTCACTGCAGACAGTTTTAACAGCCATTGTCGTCGATGAAAATGCACTAGGACTGGACATTGTGACACAGGTATGTAATACTGAGTAGTGCTTTCTAGTGATCCAGCGGACGTACACAAAAACTATCAGCATATTCATCTAGAATCCAACAATGAGCTTTGATGGGAAACTGAGTGGGAGCGTGAGGGTTGGCCGAGTAGCCGGGCACATGAAAAAAGGGATGCAGGCGAAGTTCAGCAGCCCTTCTACTTAATCGAATAGACCCTCCCGGTTGGAGTCCCTTAACTGTAAAAGGTGTGAAATGTGTGCGTGTCACGTCTGTGCCTTACTTTAGGGCACGGGGTTTCCCCGTGACAGGGAGGTTTGATTTACCTGTAGTAGAATGTAACATTGCACACTCGGTACCTTTCGAGCTTGAGGATGATTTGGTCAAAATGCTTTGTTCGTTCTTTTTCACCCAACGTTCTATGACTGTATTGTTTTAATGGCGTGTCACTGAGATTCAGCACTAAAATGCTCTTAGTGACCTCACTTAGGTGCAAAAATATAAGCAGTATGAGCTTTCTGTTGGACTACCAACATCGAAGCACGAGGACAAAGAGTGACACCCGGTGGTGGACAGTTACTTTTGCATGCGGACACATCTGATGTAGACTGATCAACCTCGCCAGCATAATCTAAATCATACTGCAGTTACAGAGGGTGACAAAAGCCTCTCTCTTTGCAGTTCATCATCTATGGCAGCTACTATGCCGCCATTTCGGTGCTCTTCCTGATTCGAGGGACGTACACAGTCTGTGTGCATCACTGCTACCCCGAGCAGAGAGAGGCCAAGGACCAAGAGCACAAGCCCGGTGTGGAGGTGATCTCTGCTCACCACTTCTGACCAGCGTTCAATTACAGTCTTACTGATACTGGATAGTGACGTCAGCTGGAGATTGATTTGTGTCCGATTTGACACAGTGAAAACCTAGCTGAGTTATAAGGAATAAAATAAGCATGCGTCAACAATACTGCTCATAAAGGCCTACAAAATTGCCCATCTTTACTGCCTAAAAATGCAATGGCCATTATCTCTGCAGCCATCTTGTGTGGAGTTCAAATGAAATAATAAAACTGGAGACTGATCAACTGATTAAGAAGGCATGTTAAAGTCCTGAGGAATTCCTCTATCTGCCTCATGTTTAATTTATGACACATGTATCTCAGCTTGAGCAGGAACATGACCCAGGTTGTTGTGCCCTTTGAGCCGGTTGTTCATTGACAAACCAAGCTCAACACTTAGAGCTAATCTCAGGTGTTTCGCACAAACCCGAGACAGAACAACCAAGACGGAGTAAAAGAGCTTCAGCAACTCAGAGGCAGGCGATACTATTATCAGTGGCTGTGCGAAAATGGAGGTAGTGAGGAAGTGGAAGGCAGGCTGGGGGTATCCCACCACTCTACTGTGCATCTGTGGCTTCTTCAGCACAGTTAAACCCCTGGAGCCCTTCCTCATCCCGTACCTGACAGGACCGGACAAGAACCTGACAACACAACAGGTATAAAAGCAAAGACACAATTTTCCAATTACTTTAGCAAACCATGTATAGGAGAATTAAAGTAATGAATATGGTTCTGTCGACTGTCTGACTGTATTTTAGTTTCCCTTGTTAGTTTTGCAGCATTGACACAAAACACCAAAAAATATTGAATGTGCACATACATTTTGTCCACTGATTAAACCAAATGGCAATGGAAGTTTTCTGTATACTTTTTTTTTTTTAACAATAAGCAAACTTATAAAATAAGCCCAATTAATCAAAGCAAAACAAAAAAAATCACTTTATTACCTGAGCGATAAGTCAAATCAGGGTTGTAAAACCTTTTGACTTATTGTTACCAAGCAGTACTGTTTTTCTTACATGCAAAGGATCTATAATTCAGATTCAATATCTATATACTAGCGTTTCCTTGATTTCAGGTAAACAATGAGATTTTCCCGGTGTGGACATACTCCTACCTATCTGTGCTAGTGCCAGTGTTTCTGCTCACTGACTGGCTGCGCTACAAGCCTGTGGTGGTGTTCCAGTGTGTCAACCTCTTCATCACCACAGTGATGCTGCTCTGGATGCAAAGCGTGGCAGCCATGCAGGCCATGCAGTTCTTCTACGGCGTGGTGACGGCCAGCGAGGTGGCCTATTTCTCCTACATCTACAGGTCATGTCGCACAGTGGCTAGAGCAAAACACTAGTACTGCCAGGGGTCAGGCTTTGGATCCCACTGGGGCCATGCTGGGGAGTGGAGGGGAAACTACTCTGAAAGTGTATTCAATTAATTACAACTTTAACAAATGTTTATGATAATGTTATAATTCTTGGTTGAGAATAACACCACAGACTGTTGTTTGGCATCTTCTCAGAAAAACCTCACACCTTTAAGTCAGTATTTTCATCAAATTTGGTGAATTTTATGTGTGCGAGTGTGTTTCAGGTACATGTTCAGATACAACGTAAGTATATTGCACTGATGAATCGGTACAAAATGGCCACAATGCCTGAAAAATGGATAAAATACCCAATGAAAGACTAAGCTATTGCTTGTCAAAGCGACAACACTGACAGCGACACATAATTCAGGGCATAGCATTGGCATGGATACCAGGGTCTGTGTCTAAAAGAAATAAAAAGCAGAGGATGAAGTGAAATCAAGAATATGCAGAACATAAACTAAAAATGTTATTTTACTGTTGAAGGAGAACAGAATGCTGAAAGTACTTTGACTTTTAAACTGGTAGTTTCAATGAAATTACAATACCAAAATGTATGTAGTTTAGATTTTAGTTTCAAGTACTCCCCAAACACTACAGTGAGGCCGTCCTTACTGAAAACTGTAGTCAACTGTAGTATTGTGTCACATTTTGCATTAACAGTGTGCAACAAGTGGCATGTATTCATATATTTTATTTATTACAGTGTGGTAGATCTGGAGAAGTACCGTAAGGCCACTTCTTACTGCCGCAGTGTGCAGCTCCTGGGGTATACAGTGGGCTCTGTGCTGGGCCAGCTGCTGGTCAGCTTCAACCTCATGTCCTATTACTACATCCTGGTATTTACTCTGGTCCTCACCTCCATCGCTCTTCTCACTTCCTGCCTCCTGCCAATGCCACGGCGGAGCGTGTTCTTCCACCGCACACGTACAGACAAACAGACAAAGGCAGCAGAGGTCACAAGGAAGCGTGTAGATGGGGGTGCAGACGCAACAGATCAAAAAAACAGATCCAACATATCCCTGGAAGAACTGGGAGGAATAAATGAGAAGGCAGAGGAAAGAGGAGGAACATGTGAGGGAACAGGAACAGGGAGGAAAGGGAAAGGGCCCAAGGCTGAGGACCCTGAGGAGTCTGTGGGTGCAGAGAGCTGTGGCCAAGTTCTCTTCCAGCTGTGGCGGGACTTCCTCCAGTGCTATTCCTCTCGACAGCTGCTCTATTGGTCAGTGTGGTGGGCACTGGCCACCTGTGGCTACAACCAGACTGTCAACTATGTACAGGTCAGTCAAGGGGGCAACATAAAAAAAAAGCTAGAATAAAAGCTACACTATGCAAGATTTCCATGGAAAGATCCACCTGTCATTTCAGTCAAAATCACAAAGGAGGGCTGCTGCAGAGAAGAGTGTAGCATCTCCTCTAATCTACACCGTAGATTCGTCTGATTTACCTAAATTCTGATATAAAGGTCACTGACAGGAAATCTACTCCACACCCACACAGGAAATAACCAATCCAAAAGTGTCAGAGAGAATGGTGGATTCACCAATGATGGCTGAACCACTTTTATCACCTCCATCAGTCACTAAGAATGCATTTAGTTACAGATGCCACCATTCAAAATTTGTGGCTATTGACATCCTTCAACTTCAAACTTCAATCCTTCAAAATAAAATGAAAATGTTCATCTCCTGCTGCCATTTGAGGCCACCAAAGTGTGTACCCCAAGAGGTTCTCTAGTGCAGCTTTAAGGTTAGCGTGTTTTTAAACAATCTTTGTACAATTAAAGTGATCAGGGACCCTGTGCATTATGTTTAGATGGATATTAGACGAAGGAGCGCTGATCTCAGATTAAATTGCTTCTTAAGTCAAGTTGTCGTCAAATTGCTTAAGTTGCTCCTATTATCAGATATTCAATACATTCAGGCCCAAAAAAAGCAGCAGGAAATAGCATGGGGAGAGAATCAGGAGAACAGAAAAGCTCCATTAGAAAACTAGTTATTGCCTCTAAAACACCTAAGATATCTCTAAAATACATCCCGCAGGTGCTGTGGGAACATGTGCAGCCTTCCCAGAACTTCAGCGTCTACAACGGAGGAGTGGAGGCTGTGTCCACCCTGTTCGGTAAATCACATCAAAACACAGAGTGAAATAGGATGAGAAAAAGGGCCGTCCCCCATAAAATTGTGATTATTTTTTACTATTATAAAAGTAAAAAAGTTCTTGCTGAGGTAATTTGTCAATTCTGCTATATTTCTGATGTGCAAATATTGTCTTCACATTGTCTGTTATTCTGTCCCTACATAAATGTATAGAAAACACTATATCACTAAGAGGAAATGTTTACTATTTCTAGTGAAGCATACCAAAATATTAGCCCATTTCCTAACTTATGATTCAAATGACTACTGAAAAAGTCTAAAACTGTGTAGTTTGCAGGTGCAGCGACAGCCTATGGTATAGGTTTCACTCAGGTGAACTGGGAACAGTGGGGAGAGTTGGCCCTGGGTGGTTTCTCTGGGCTGGGGGCAGCAGCACTCTTCCTCATTACCTTCACAGGCAACATCTGGGTCTGCTACACTGGCTACATCATCTTCAAGTGCCTGTACATGCTGCTGATTACAATAGCCATGTAAGAGTTTCATATGTGATATAAAAGACTACATTTACAAAAGGAGGGTGGGATATTTTACCATATATGATCCAGACCTGATATCTTTTAATGCAGGCCAAAAGTATAAATCAAACAAATTTCAAGTGTTTGAAATACAGAACAGCATTTGATTACACAATTACATCCCTCCCAAAACACAAAAACCTACACACTTCTCTTAGGTTCCAAATTGCAGCTGACCTGTCAATGGAAAGATATGCACTGGTCTTTGGGATGAACAACTTTGGAGCTTTGGTCCTACAGACGATCATCACCTCCATTGTGGTTGACAGTGGAGGGCTCAGCTTGCCCATCATCCCTCAGGTGAGTTGGCTGCTCAGGAAATGGCCATCAGGTCTTCTCCAGGTCAGCTCATCACTTTGATAAAGTTTTATAAACATCCTCTTTTGCAGTTCACCATATATGCCAGCTACTTCTCAGTCATCGCCATTATATTTTCACTGCGGGGAGTATTCACCATATGGAGAGTACGGAAAAGCAAAGACTCAACTCCTCCAGATGAACACCCAAGTTCATCTGGAGCCTGCGCCTGCCTTGAACACAGACTCTGAATACAAGGAATTCTCCGCTGACAACTGAAATATTTAACCATCACTAGTGCTTTAGGTCTGTTGTGTCCAACTGGCCACATTCCAGTGTAAAAGCAAAAGGTTTTACATTATTAACTACAACACCATGAATATAAATCTTTTCATATCAAAAACAAGTGATGTATAGTGATAAAAATGAATGGTTTGGTCATTTCTTCTTAGTTAAAATTCTTTTTAATATATATATATATATGTATGTATATATATTTACACATTAACTTAAAATTCTTT
>OOFE01015286.1:0-13762 GCA_900323365.1 Monocentris japonica | reverse complement strand
CTTAAAATTCTTTAATACCCGATGTAAGTGGTCTTCAGTTCATCAGCCATTCTGGTTAACCACGTGGGCCTGGTTGACCGTGGGCCTAAGAAGCATTTTGAACCCCCCACCCCCCCCATCGGCAGGGCAGGGGATGGCAGAGAAATGAGCCTCCCGTCGTTCCCTGATGCAGCACTCCCCCGTTTCATCTCTCACAAACAGAATATGCATTCTCTCTTCAGTAAAAACAGCTCACCTAAAACAATACTGCACAAATAAACTGTTTGGTTCTTTACAAATACAGTAACTGGCAGTACCCATCAGCTTTTCCAAGTAACAGTTCTGTCTTAAACCTTGTGTGTTAGATACAAATACTGATATGAACAAAGAGCTAATTTCCTCACAGTAAAAATATATACAGAATTGCAGCATAATGAATGGGACATTTGCAATAACTTAGTTGTCAGCCAGTTTGAATATACATTGTGGCTCAGTAGAGGCCAGGCCAGTTCACAGGTTAAATAGAGGAGAAGAGGGGATCAACCTCTCTCTCTGCACACACATCATCACTTTTTGTTTTGTTGCCATGGACACTGTTTAGCATGTCTTTCATCTTGTTGCATTTGAGTCAAATTGCAATAGAAAATACAAATTCTTACAAACATTGTGTTTTTAAAGCTACTTGTGGAAACAAAACAGTGCAAGAGGTGCAAGCGCGCCAGTTGTTGACCCTGTAGTGGTGCTGATTGGATGGAGGGCTATAAGAAGGGATTTGTCGAAGAGCCTCCTGCTGGATACTGTGCAGATGGACCTGCACCCTGGGAGGAAAATGGGACACACACACAATCAGAAAACATACTTACTTATTGAGGATAGGGTTCAAAAATAACCTAATATCCACAAGAGATAGAAGGGACAGTTTTAACTTGACCAGTTTCCTTTAACACCAACACTAGTTATTCTAAGCGAGTAGAAACAATGGAACGAAATGAACTCATTGCAGTGATGCTTTACAGAGTTTTGAGCAGAACTAAAAGGGAGGATTAACAGTAACTGGGCTGCTGGGACCAACAAACCCTGAATTCCTCTAGGGAAAACACATTGGATGCCATACCAAGTAGCCTTCTTACTAACCAGGAAGGGGTTGCTGGAGACACCAGGTCCAGCCATCACCTGCCCAAAAGGAGTCATAACAGGCTTGGCCTGGCCAAAGGCTGAAAACCCTCCACCTGCACGACAAATATTCAGATTAACAATCAGAAGTGAGGTGAGAGGATGTACACCTGAGAAATTCATTATGTTTAGCACAGCAAATGTAGCATAACACTCTTAATATGACTTATTTAACCATATCTACGTGATCTAACCACAGGAAAACTCCTTATCAGAATAGAATAACCTGAGTAACTGCAAACTGACTGACATTAGGTTAACTGTTTCACATGGTAACAGTTAACCCAATGCAACAATGTGACTACTATTCATTCAGGTAGAGTAGAGGTAATGCAGTAGTTGCAAGCTTGCGTGTAAGCATAGTCATCAATTCAACTACATGCACTGCGCACAGACCGTTGGGCTGCTGGGGATATGCTGGAGGCTGGGGGAAGGGGGGCTGGCCAGGAAAGGGTTGCTGGAAGGTTCCACTAAAGCTGGTGGGGAGGTTGTAGGCTGCAGGATTCCCAAATCCAGCGGGCATGCTCATGGAGCCGGTGCCAAATGTGGCTGCAACACAGCAGGGGAGGAATGGGTTACATCTCAGCAGCATATACATACTAGACAGCTACTACTGCCAGGACAGGTATGACAAATTGTTTTGCAAGTTTGCACTCATCACCTCTTCATTCTTTTGTGACATGAATTTCACAGCATACACACTTTTGTCAATAAAATGTTACTCCCCGCAGGAGCCAGCACACAGCAATGGCAACATCAGCAGAAAACACACAGAAGTGCAAACTATTGATAAAAGGGATAGTATAATTCAAAGGTTTGTTAGATAGTCTAGCTGCCTCTGGAGTATGTTTGTGTTGGAGTAGTTTACACACATGTATAGTTCGATGAGGGTGGTCCCCCCAGACAAGCTTTAGGAAAAAGGAGAGTCCACACAGGAGTCAGACATGAGAACTGCACAGTAAGTGTAGCTCCAGTGTCTGACATCTGTGATGACCGCAACAGACCACAACATTTCTACAGTGCAACAGGTGGAATCAAAAGACAATCGGCTGGCAAATAAGCAATGCAATGCCTGGTACAAATGCTACATTGAATGGCTATTAAACCAAAGCCAATGACAGGAGTGAAAATCTTTCCAAAATGTTGATCTTCAGGAGTCTTGAAATCACCAAGCCCCTACCCCCACCCAACCCCCCTCCATGCACACACATTTTCAAATGCATTAGATGGATTTCCAATTGTTATGTTTTAACGGGTATAGTCATTGAATGAAGCATTTTGAAACTTCAAGCTTGCTAATTGGCTAGCTGATTCTGTATGCACTTTAAAGCACATCGCTGATTTCAAAGATTGCATGTCCTCAAACCAGGCAGCAGAGATTTTTATGCCAAGTGATAAAAGGAAAATGTTGAGGAAGCCATTATCATCACTGGAGTCATGGGAGCCCAGGACTCAGGAATGTGTACAGGAGAATGGGGTAAGATGAGCCACTCGATAAATGTTTATTTATTTCAAATATTTGTGAGGTATACTTAAGGTTTTGAGCATCCATTATTTTTTCAGTAGGGCCTCGCCAGCATGCAGGGGCAGACAATCTGTTTCTCCATTCTGTCTCTTCTGAGGATGATAACAGATTTTCAGATTTTGGAGGACCTTTATTTCAAAGTGTTAAGACATAACTACTCACCATGTGACCATGATGACAGGGATACAGTTTCACTTCCTGGTCAAAATCATGGGGATGTCACTAAAATCAGGCTGAGGTTGCAGACTAAAACGGTTTGTGTTTCGGTAGTGAAAGGAAAGTTGGGGACAGCATTTTCTTCATTTGGAATATTTTTACACAATAGATCTAAATATTTCAACCTTTCTTTAGACTAAATCAAAACGGTCTTTTTTTTAAATAAAAGAATGTAAAACAATAGACAAAATGTTTTAAGTAATATTTTAATCCACTGAAATGTAGATGCAAGGAGTAGGGACAGCCACCTCCCAATAGAAAGTAGCATACAAAGCTGATTTTGTATTTATTTAACTCATTACTATCTCAATTAATGGCTTGGACTAAGATAGAGCCTAATATGCTCTTAAATCTCAAAACTTTTTTTTTTTTTTTTTTTAAAAACTTCTGCTTAGATACAAGAATCATCTTCAGCCTGCTGAAATCACTTCTAGTAAAAAATACACAGCCACTTTGCCCATGTGCTCTCCTCCATCACAGATTCAGAGACATGAATTGAATTGTTCTACACATAATACATTTTTGTATGGTGTCCTTTAAACAAGGGGTGGCTCATCTTACTCACAAGCTCAACTAATCCCGTTCTCCCCTACTGTGGAATCTTTTATCCACTTTGTAATGAAATCAAATGTGTCACATCTCCACTTCTGGATCTGGTGACTATGTCCAACATTTCCCTGCTTGACCTACTTTAGGAACAAGGAAGCGTTGCCAGAGCAAGTCCACAGGTGAGCAAGAGGGGAGCGGTGAGTAAGACAGTAGCAGTAGAGGGAGGACAGGAGGGCACCTACCAAAATGAGTGGGAGGAAAACCCTGCCCATGAAGCACGCCTGTCCAGCATGGCAAGAGCAATTAGACAGGACACTGGAGTCCCACCTTCCCCACCATTACATATACTCTCTCTTACTAACATGCATAACACCTACTGCAAGACTGACATACCGATCTCGTCCATCGTCTCTGTACCCATAGATTCAGTCATGTAAATTATTACCTATTAATGTTGTGTCAATTCAATAAGTCTCTTCACTAAATTCTCACATTGACGCATGCACACGCACACACCTGCTGCCACAGCTGCCACTCTCCCGTTGCTCTGAAAGGGGTTGGTGGGAGCTGCTGCCGGGGCAACTGCAGCAGCGACAAAGGGGTTAGTCGATGGAGCTGTTGGGGAGAGGTGCAAAGACATCAAACATGAGTGTGTGTGAAACAGACCAACAAAGTGCTTAGCATGAAAGGAAAACAGGAACATGTTAAAAAAACAAAAACAAAAACCCCCTCTTGGCTCTAGGTAGGGTTTCCTAAAAGCTTTGCGATATGCAGATGTAAATGCTGCCTAGAATTATTGTGATTAGTTGAGGAAATGCAAACACTGCCGGGAGGTTTAGTCCATCTTTATTTCCACTTGGTAAATTACCTTAGCCAGACCTTTCTTCTATACTGGCAGAGTACTAAAACAAAGTGAACCTGGGTATGGAAAAAGGTCTGTCTAAGTGAGACTAATATTACTCCGACATGGAAAACAACCTCTATGTTCACTCACCTGCAAACCCTTGGGCCACGCTGGGCAGAGCCTGCTGTGCCTGGGCTGTTGACACCCCCGTCCCTGGGCCAAACATCCCCCTGTAATGCAACAAAATCAACACAGACTCATCAGGATAGCACGCAAGGATAAAAGGCTGAGAGACCACTACACAAATCTACATGATAGCTTCAAGTGGGGTGAATGTAAGAGCAAGGAAAAAAAAAAAAAAAAAAAAACAGGGCACATATCCAACAAGCTAAGTATATATACAGTAACCACTATTCTAGGATCACTGGCTAGGCCACATATGAACGTCGCTATGACATAATTAGTAAAACTGATCAGCGCTCCTTCAAACTCACATCACCAGTAAATGGTGAGAGCTTTATTCTGCAGATCCACCAAGACCCACAAACAGACTTCCTTAACATAGACCGAGGAAAGTAGAGCAACAGAGAGCGAGCGTGGAAGAATAGAGAAAGGTAGCTATATAGTGTGAGGCTTACAATGGTGTGTGTGTGTGTGTGTGCGTGCGTGCGTGCGTGCGTGCGTGCGGTGTCTCACCCTTGTGAGGTGCTAGTGGTGTTGTAAGTGTTGGTAGGGGGGGCTGAGGGGCTGAAGACGTTATCAAGCGCGGCTAGTGCAGCGTAGCGGTCCCCTCCTGTCAACGCTACTGGCTGGCTCTGAGGCAGAGCGCCAACTCCTGTTGATGCCGAAGCCGAGCTCACTCCACCAGGAACGCCACCTCCTGGAATACAAGCACATAACAGCAGAGCTGGGTTCAATCCACCTCCAACTCAATCAATTCAGGAAGTGGATTTTCTCAAAAAAATAAAAGCCACTTTGGTCCCGAGAAAGTTGCCATATTCAACCTATTAGAAATAATGGAGAATAAATGTTCAATCATCAGGAAATGAATTGCATTTTCTATTCACATATTGAATTAAGTGAACTGACCCAAGCCCTGCAGAACTCACTGGTGCCTGTGAAACAGCATTTAGACCAAGTGACACTAAAACTCTCCAGTGAAACCAGTAAATGACATTCTTTGAGGCAGGATGGCAGCTCCACTATGTAGGTGGCCCATCCTCAATATGCAGGCTGGTTCACCAGCACTAGAGGACACAAGGGAAACTTAGGAAAAATGGTAGAGAAATAAACTTGGAATGTATTTAGAGGGCTTTATTTATCATATTTGCAGGTCAGTCACCCTCTTTTAGGGCCATCTTAAGTGTTTGTAAAGATAAATCAAGCTTACTTTCATTAATTCAAAGATTTAAGGCTATATTTGAGGTATTTTTAGACAGGACTCCCAGGAGGTTGCAAACGTTTATCCACCATGACCACCATGTGACTTCTTCGACAGTAGGGCAATAGGAGGAATTATACGTGCACATACAATTCCCATATCACACCAGAGCTAAGTGAGGTTTGCCAGGGCAAAGGAGAATTAAACAGATCACTCTGGGGCCATCTCAAAATACAACTAAGCCTAGGAGGGAAATTGGGTCATATAAAAAAAATATGTAAACCAGATCCATGGCCTGCCTGGCCCTGTAGTAGGAACCATACTAATGGGGACCTAAGCATATGCACCTGACTGCATATGTGATGTAAAGGTAAATTCTTAATCTGTCAACACCTATTCCCACCATATCTTAAAATCTGTAAAACTGAGTGGGCTAGGCAGGGGAAGTTTACCTTGCTCCGTATTGGCAGAGCTAAACACGTTATCCAGGTTGGCCAGGGCTGCGTATCTATCAGCAGGGACGTTAGTGCTCTCTACAGCCTCTCTGGCAGCTCCTGTGGAGTTACTCTGGGAGGATGAACTGAAGGATCCAAAGTCAGCGCTACATGATTTGTGGAAGCTGTCAAAATTTGCAAAATTGGCATTTGCTAGTCCCCCTGAGCTGCTACCTGCATGAGAAAGAGAGATTACAGTCACAACAGGGGCCTTGGGTTGGTAGTTCTGAGTAGCTGCATCTACAGTACCATTCCCTAATGGACGGAGAAGAGGAGAAGGAGCTGCAGGGGGTCTAGACCTGGGGTGGGGCCAGGCTGGGGCTAGGACACTCAACTCAACATTATCCATAGGATACATAGCAGTATTACCAAAATATGTCCTCTGCAGCACTGCATTATGCTGGCTCTGCATTAGCCTATGGACCCTTGGGAAGGTGCAAATCAGAATTTTATTTGCGTTAAAAGCAAATTATATGCAGAATAACACCTTCCTCACAGCGCATGAGCTAGTTTTGAGTTCAGCACCATTACTGTGGATCAATGTCAAGATAGTTACAGACATTACAGACCACATTTAGTAACTCACACATGAAAAAAAAAAAAAAACTCTGGACCATCACACTCAACTAAGGATTACAAGTTTCAAGCAGGTTTTGAGGACGTCAGCATGGTGTAACACTGGGACCAGTGCTTTAGAACACAGTCTCATATATTGTTCTTTTTATTCCTTTTCTTTGGTGTTTGGACAAAAACAATTCTGAGAAAGAATTCCGGCTAGAGCACTGGTCCCATTAATTCAAAACAAATTCCTTGATGCGATGGCATTGCTGTTAATCATTTTATTGGTTCTAGCCATCACAGTGGTTCTTATTAGTGAAAATAATAAATAAAGTATATTATCCACCTGTTGTGAATCAGTGAGATTGCAACTCTGATCCTAAAAGTCACACACAGCAAAACAGGTACATGCAGAGGCATACATTGCATCCAGAGAGAGGAGGGTCTGGGTGACTGGCACACAGAGTCAGTAGAGAGGGCAGAAGCTGTAAAGAGGGCAAACCCAGAGAGAGACTTACTGTGTCCACCCAGGAGAGGCAGAGCAGTGGCAAACTCACCCACACTGCGGCTGGATGAGAGTACAGTGAACGCTGGCAGCCAAAAATCAAAAAAAAGGGAGGCAGGAGAGATGGGGGAATGAGCGGTGTGAGACAGGGTGGAAAAACAAAGGAAAATACATCAACTAACCCAGGCGTAAAAACAAAACCTGTGAATTCAAAGCAAATCATGTGCAGCTGAAGCAAAAGACAAGAAACACATGAGACTAGAGTAAATGGACAGCTGAGGCAAGGCAGGCAGCACAGTCAGTGTCCGTGGGAGAGGGATTATCTTACAAAGAGAGCGAGAGCCTTTATCCATCAACCAACAGACATTAAGAGGTCACTGTGCAGCTGCACACAATGGTAGTTATTAATGTACAACCTCCAGCAGGGGGCACTGTGGCACACAACTTTCTCATTGAAATGTGGGTAGGGAGGCTAATGTGTGTTTGTGTAAGAGAGAGCAAGAGTCAGAGTTTTAGTAAGAGTTAGAAGGCAGATATGAAGGAAAGAGGAAGTGCACGTTACGTGCATGTTAAAAGCCAGGCAGCCAGCCACTGCAGAGCATAAGGCTGTAGTTTTTAAGATGAAGCGCACAGTATTCCTGCGCTCAGGGGGGACTATGGACCAGCATGACAGAGACAGGAGTGGGATGAGGACAATAGTAGATAGACAGCAGAACATAGAGACCACAATTAATTGGAAACAAAAATAACAAGCAAAATGCATGGCTCCACGTTAACTTTATGCACTGGTGCCAACATTTTTAGTTGGTGACAAGCAGATTGGTGGCAGCCATATTTTTGTCTGGATACTGCTTCACACACAGTAATTAATAAAATTGTCTATATTGAAATATGTTGGCTGTTGAAATTAACGTTGCTAGAATATGTCATTGTGCTGCTTCAACTGGATTATGTAGAAAATGTGCTACAATAAGTAATGAAGTAGCCTCTATTAGGCAGCTGCTCTGCCATTACTCTGTGCTAGAGAGTTTAAAATATCTCAAATCATTAAGTGAATTCTCATTTATTTTTAAACTAAAAGTCTATCCTAAATAACCAGAACTGAG
The DNA here is from genome assembly GCA_900323365.1 of Monocentris japonica. Classification (NCBI taxonomy): domain Eukaryota; kingdom Metazoa; phylum Chordata; class Actinopteri; order Trachichthyiformes; family Monocentridae; genus Monocentris; species Monocentris japonica. The sequence continues at coordinate 5,432 of OOFE01015286.1, read as the reverse complement.
TTGATCTTCCTTATAATAGACCTAGCAAACTTCTTTCACACACAAAATCAACTGGTGGTAGCTGATGCTACAATAGTGTGGTTAACCGGGAAACAATGTAGGCAATGGGCCAACTGTGAATTTGAGAAATTGGTTGTTTTACATTGGTGATCAACATACTGTCCTGTCAACTCTCAGATCTGAAATAGGGCTCTGTTATTGCATAGTGCATTAGACTGCATTCTATAAATCAACAGGTCCATATGCACTGAATACGAAACCTTCTAACCTACTTCCATTTTTGGAAGTCATAAATACAACTTGACGTGCATTCAAATGCTTTTGTCCGGAAATAACATGCGGGACCTTGGTGGCTGTTTTTTTTTAGAAATCACGCGGTATAGAGCTACTCTCTGCTGCAGCCACGGAATGAAAAGGAGAAAATGCACATCAAGCATGTAACTGATGTTTAATTAAACTGATGAGTCAAAACCTATTGTATATCTCTTAGTACTAATTCTTTACATAGCTGTTGGCACAGTTTCTATGCTCTCAAACCCCTTGCCCAGTCAGAATTACCACTTTGCTGGGTCATTCATGTGTGCTCAAACGGCAATTATGATAGTTCTGACAGTACCTAAATGCAGCATTGGTTTCTGGTAATGTTTCTCTTCTCACCTCTGGCTGATTATGACTATTTTTTAATCTTTCTCAATCTTAAATTGTGGCCAAAATAGATTAATATTGATCCAAGATATTATTAATTAATAAATATACAATGCTTTTCTGCTTTGGGTTGTGTAGCCCATTACACTGCTTTATTGTAATTTTGACTGTACTTAGTGAATACCAGTTTGAATGTGCGACATGGCCAATTTGCATTCAGAGACAGTTAACTAAGAATTTGATTACCTACCGAGAGAGACCAATGGGATTTGGGCAGTTCAGAGATCTTCCAGCTACATTGTTTAATAGCTTTAGAAAAGACAAAACATTGCTTTAGCTTTTTTTATTCTCAGGGAAAATTATGAAACAAAATTTCAGAGACTTCCAGGGCTGGGTTTGTTGGTCGCACTTCAGTGGCGCTACTGGAAAAAGAGTGTCATAAACTGTGACCATATGGTCACACTCTGGGGCCCTGCAAATTCAATGCATAATGAATGGCCAGTACCACCAAAGGCTAGGGTGTAGGAGGCAGAGAATGAGTGTGACAGACAGCAAGAAAATATGTGCATATCAACTATATGTGTGTCTCCACAGGTATGCAAGCTAACGTCTTCCTGTGAGTGTGATTTGGCTGTGTGTCATTTGTCCAGTGAATATGCTTGCTCTACCTGTGTTTGAGGGCTGGAATTGGGCCTGGGGATCGGAGGGGAAAACACCTGTTGACCCAGACGTGCTCCCGAACGCATCAAAGTTTGCAAAGTCTGCATTTGCGTTGGCATTCTGTGCCGCTGGAGGTCATGTCAGGATGAGGTTCAAACCGATCAACAAAGAGGACAATGAGAGAAAAACAATGGATGAGATGATCAAGGATGGATTCACACAAATGATGACAAAAGGCATGGATGACAGACTGAGACGCAAACACAATGGATTGCGCGCTGAATATGAGCGCTCCCGGGAGACACTGTCCAGACCACTTGCAGAGCATAGAGCATACAAGGCTGTGTGTGTCCTTAGTACTAGGCACATCATTAATCTCAGAGATGTACATCTGCGTTCATGCTTGCTGTGTGGAGATGTGTGGATGCACTTTGTTCACTGCATTAAGGGCGAGTCTAGATGGCTCTTTGAGGAGGAAATGAGAGGACATTTTCCTCCACGGGAGGAAAACACCAACAGGCTTATGTTAGGGGCATTAGTAACCATGGAGATGTGTCTGTCCATAGCACCTCCGAAGGTATTCCATTATGCATGGCAATGTTTTATAGCCACTCATGTACAGGGATGCTGACAATTAAAAAGCAAAGTTCTGGACAACAACACAGACCAGGTTTAGCTGCAATGTGTCCCTATGTTTTCTAAAACTCATTGGTGCTGGATGGAGGGAGTATCTCCATTGTCAGGATTTTCCTCAGAGGCTTAGAGTCTGTGAAAAACTTGACTGGGACAGGAATGTCAGTGCTTAATTGTTACCACAATTATGAATCACGATTACTTTTGCACCCCAACATATATTTTCACTTTTTCAGTGCAGTGTATTTTTCAAAGTAGCAGCAGCTGGAAAGTCTTGTTTTCACCATTACTGTCATACTCTTATTGTGGTCCTTATTTACAAAAGTAAATTCTTGTTTGTTGTCTTCTAGTTTAAAACCAAACTATCTCCAAATTTTCACATTCAGACTTGGGAGAAGAATTTTCTAGTGTTGGGCCTATCCATGCTTTTCCACTTTGCTCATCCCTGCGTTTTTTCATAGATGGTCCATCTTCTCCATCTTAACTTTCGTTTTGGCCACATGGATGAACTTTGTGCATTCAAAGGTTGTGATTGGTCATGCATCATGGAAGCACTTGATATACCACATCAGGACTTACAGGATCATTTAAAATATAACAAACAATTCAATATTGTTGAATTACATGATTATTAATTGTTGAACTTGCAGGTTTGGTCTATACCAGTTACAAATGTAACTATCACGTCAGGGATCACACTGATGTGATCAATGTGCTATGCCCTGGAGCACATTGACATGCATTTTTTTATCAGTCAATCAATCAATTCAATTGTTTCTTACTTGGGTGGCTGTTGAAATGTGCAAAGTTAGCAAAGCTGGCGCTGGCGCCTGCATTCTGATTGGGCAGGGCAGCAAAGATGTCTCCACCCAGGTCACTGAGGAGGTCAAACTTCTTGTCATGGAACTGCTGCTGATGGGTCTGTCCACGGCTCACCACTGGAGACTGGCAGAAAAAAAAGATATGTATTGTAGGCATGAGCAAGTTCACCTTTGAGGACTAAAGTAAACAAGAGACAGGATAATGGCTGTTTGGAAAGAAGGCTGACTGTTTCTGTGTGCATATAACATGCGTGTCTTCATGCACACATGGGCCTTCATATGGTTAGGTGAAATTGAACCCAGAGGGGAAATTGGGTTATTCCAGCAGCAGAGAAAAGCAATGCATATACTGCTGATAGACTGCCTGTTACCCTGTCTCTACACAAAGCAGTACCATCTAAACTTCTGTTTCTCCGTAATGGTTAGCTAGCCTAACGTTAGTTGTAACTCAACTGTAGTCACTTATTGACACAGTAAGTGACTATGAAGAAATAATAAATAAAAGAAAATAAGATCAAAAAAATCCACTGTAAGTGAAGGAACAAATGAGTTTTAAATTAAAACTTTAAATCTGCTCGTCTCTTTATTGAATGAGTCACACAGTACCTGATTCTATACACAAAAATAGCACTGAAAACATGTAGGGTGACAAGTTGGTTTAGTTTAAGAAGTTAATTGCTGACACTGATTACAGATTTAGCACGTATGCATGTGTGTACTGCATGCATCGTACCTGATTAGGAGGGGTGTTCTTGTTAAGGTGGAGAGAGGGGGCCGACTCTCCCAGCAGGGATTTGAGTGGTCTGACCTCTGGGGTGCTGCTGGTGCTGCTGTTTGAAGAGCCAGAGATGGAGGCGTGGACCGATGCCACCACCTTGGCCTGCTCAGGGGGGACGTACCTGGGAAGCAGTTCACACAACCAATCAACTGATCTGCTATAAAGTGAAAATCTCCAGTTTTATGTTTCTCATTTTTGTCACTTGAAGTAAAAGTTGACACAGTAAGTTATATGCCCATTGACATTATCTTGATGCAGTATCAAATATTTTATGTAGTTGAGGTGTGTTGTTTAGACACTTTGGCTAAATGCCAAAGGATAACTGAATACAATAGATCTCCATATTTTTTTAATGTCAAAATAAAGTATTCAAAATGAAACTATATTATTATAATATAATAATAACAATAGGGATGTACACAATTACATCACTTTCTGCTGGTGGTTGCATATCTTTAGCAATCATGTTGGCAATGATGCCAGAGATTTTCTCAATTCAACTTCTGTCACACTTCCGAAGAGATTGCACAAATGTTGTCAAGCTCCATCTTCCTCGCTTGTAGAAATAGCTGCATGCTTTTTGAGATGCTTCAGCAATTTTGTCATGGAGCCACGGTACAACAACTCTGTTCCATATACCTTACACTGAACTTGCCCTTTACTTTCTTTACGTTTGGCCGCGGTGGGCTTTTGTGTGGCTTTGATGAGATAATTGCTACTGAAAGCAGCCACTGCAGAATGAGTACAAAAAAACGACAGAGAGCTCATGGAGTGTTTTTTTTTTTTTTTTAATGACACTAGTAGCCCTCGAGTGGCTGGTCTACGGCCATATAGCTCTTACTTAGCCATATTAGCACTACAATATTAGTTCCACTCAGCTACAATTATTTTAATAATGTATCTCAGTATTTAAAGAAAATGTTAATAGCCGAATTACAAAAGCTGATGTTCATCCTCTTGAATAAATATTTGTTTTTTATGACCCATCCCTAATACCTAACAATCAATGTTGGCTACTCGCTTGCCCAGGTCTTGAACACACAATTAAACATCTTCATTCAATAACAAAGGCTCGCAGTTAAAGCAGCTTGACTCATATGACCTACATTCTGTGCATTTAAAGAAGTGTATCTGGTGCCTTGCAAGGCAAACTGCTGTGAGCTGTCTGTGTGACATTCCAAGTCAGAGGGAGAAAAAAACAATAACAAAGACAAAGCTACATGACTACACACTGCCAGAGGAGTCAGCTTATAAAACAGACTTACCATCTCTTCTTCTCATATTTATCTTGAAGGAACTCCTTGACTTTCTGAGGTTCTCTGAAGTCCGGAATTGAGATGGTTCTGTCGTCGTAAAGGCCAAGCCAGATCTGTTTACATACCTAGTACAGACAGGGTGGAAATTTCATTTGGTAAAACATTTTTAGCACATGCAGCGCCAAAGGAGTTCAGCCTGTTCAACCTGCATTAGCCACCATGGGTGTCCATGAAAATATTCAACCAAAGCAAAATATTGCTATAGAAAAGCCATAGCTAAATGTCATCATCAACATCATCATCATCAAAGGTTAAATAAGAACGATGAGGTCCATACTAGAACATGCCCACACGGTGGAACCTCCTTTACTTGTTACGTTTTGAAAACATATTTGTGTGCACATTACGGCATCTTGGAACTCATTTCTATCACATTCAAATCAAGAGGCAACACATACTGCATGGAGGAACCAAAGTTCACCATCATCCAAGAGCCATTTATGGTAAATGGTGTATGAAATAGAGCAATGCCAACTGGGAAGCAGTGGCTATTAAAAGCTGTAACACAGTGGCAGGGCAGGCAGACACGCAGGAGATTCAAGGTTGAAGATAATGCATAAATCCGTCAAGGTTGCTATG
>OOFE01015285.1:15087-34178 GCA_900323365.1 Monocentris japonica | reverse complement strand
TCAAGGTGGCATATTGTTTGTGTGTAAGTACATGCATGTATGTTTGCATGTGTTTTTGTGACCTACGCATATTATGTGCAGTTGAGTAGATGCATGCATTCATGTTGTGGCACTGCCGGGGAAAAGCATGGATTCACAAACCCAGTCAGAGGGCACGTCCATTGCACAAATCACACAGGAAGCAGGGTTCTCTGGTAGCGCTTTTCCACCAATGCAGTTCCCGTGCCGGTGCTGGAGCCGGTGCCCGGCCGGTGCTGAGCACTGGAACCAGCTAACCTTTAACCTAAGACTTGAACAGTATTTGCATGGCAACAGAGGGAGCATTGTTTTAGCACTAACAGCTAAAAAACGAGCGGCCCCTGATGGCCACAGGGTCCGGTCACAGCTCTGTCACTGACTTCTGCTCCTGCAAACACAGACAGAACAAGTCAGCATCTCTCCATCTCAGTTTCTTCATCTCCCATATAGTTTCCCATTCTCTCTATAAGGGCACGCCCAGAGCTGGCTCGAAATGAAATGTTGAGGCCTCTTTGTTGGAATATAGCAACCAAAATGAGTCAGTCAGCCAGTAGGTCAGTCATCCAGCTAACCTTCAACCAATCAGCAAGTCAACCAGTCAGCAATTCAGCTGACCAGTATTTCATGAGTCAGTGTGACTCAGTCAACCACCCCGCCAGTCACTCAACCTTTCACCCAGCCAGTCATCAAGTTCAAAAGTCAGCCTAACATCAGTCTTCCAGCCAAGAAGCTGCTTTCTTAGTGTTTTTCTTATATTTTTCTAATAATGTCGTATTACCTATATTAAAATTAATGTTGACTATACTCCTGGTGTTGCTGCTTCTCGCCCTCCAAAGAGCAAATCTACCCAATTTGGCAAAACCCCACAGACCTTGTTCTCAATGCTCTGACCCAGGCTGTTTAGGGGAGAAAAGACAAAAACAGAAAACTCTTGCAGAAAAATACAGTTTACTCTGGATTCAGCAGTATGCAGCGAAAATACACCCTGGTGTAAAGTTCCTCCAAAACTTTCAGACCATCACTTTCCTAAAAAGCAGGACCTTGCACATTTTTATGACTCTACCCAATAGGCAGAGGCGGTGTGTGAGTATGTGTGTGTGTGAGAGAGACAGATAGTGTGTGTGTGTGTGTGTGTTTTAGGTATTAAGTGTGTGAGTGTGTGTGTGTGTTTTAGGAATTGTGTGTGAGAGAGACAGAAAGAGAGTTGGCAGTTTTGCACAACCCTGTGTGTGTGTGTGTGTGAGTGTATGAGTGTGTGAGAGAGAGACAGAGAGAGAGAGAGAGAGAGAGTTGCAAGGCCGCAGCTCAAGAGTAATGCCTTCTATCTCTGGACTGTCTGAGCGGTGAATATCTCTCTGGGTATATCTGTCCTGCTCTGTCCACACACACACACACACACACAAACAGAATACAACCGTTTCACCTGCACACAGTCGCTTACCAGATATAACCTTGTAGCACACACACTCACAAAGTTACCCTAACACACACTTCTCTTCTCCTGCTGTACTACAATTTCTGTCTCTCTCTCTCTCTCACACACACTTGTAACATCTGCCTCTATATTCTTGCTGCTCTACACACACACACACAAGTTCTGCTGAAATATGGTGGCAGCCTGAAGCAGTGAGCACTGTTGCATGGCAGGAGTGAGGCTGAAATAGAGCTTGGGCCAGGCAGACACTAGTTAGGATGGCTTTATTGCCTCTGGACACAAAAATGTGGATGAGGTACCCAGTACAGCCAGGTGTGGTCTCTGGAAACACCACACAGCAACAACACTTGGGCTCAATTCAGTATAAAGAGTCATTTTCAAACCATGAATTTGCAGATTGCAGTTTTAGTTATACAAACATTTCTCCGAGGCAGAGCTGAGGCCTGTCTCACAAAGCAAGATTAGTGAGTTAGCAAGCTAACTTTGGGCTTAACCCTGGCTTTTTGGTCTTGCGTCGCCATGGTAACCCAGGCTGCACACCTAACCTGCTCTGGAGCAGTTCATGTTCAGGCTATTAGATCCAAAGACATATGAAGCCCACCTCCTCACCAACCACTCTTTGCAGGGTGTTTAGAGACCGTCAGAACCCCTTTGCTTTCTCTGAAGATTGTTTAGGTCAGATTCAGCAGGGTCCAAAAGTCTGAGTCCACTACCAAGAACTCATTTGTTTCATCATCAAAAACTTATACAACAGTTTAGCCAAATGATATTTCTCAAACAAGATTACACAATTTTCCAATTTTTACTGAAAGTCAACATTTCTCTATATTGTATTTCCACCGTTTGCCAGCTTGCACTCTGTCTGGCATCGATTCTACCAGTTTTTGCAGACTTTGAGAATCCACATTATGTCTTGTGATGTTACAATATGTTTTGTCTTTTCCCTTGTCAAATGTTCCCAAAGATGTTCAATGTTGTTGAGGTCTGGTGACTGTGGGGGGAAAGCTCTCCTGGCATAGCTGCGATGCATGTTTAGGCTCATTGTCCTGCTGGAAGATGAATCCTCTCCCACAAAATGTTAAGCCAGAAGAGATGGCATGCCTCTGCAGAATAGAGTGGTGCTGCTCTGTGGTCAATGTGTAGTTGATCCTGTGCAAGTCCGATACCGATAGTTTCAGAACTGATACAAGTAGTGAGTACTTTGTTGGTGGATCGGCCGATCTAAGTACTGATACAGAGTACAATTTACAGTCATTCATAGGCTGCCAACTTCTTTGCCATTCACGTTTTCCAGTTAGCGAACTGTGGTTCTTTGGCTTGAATTATATGGTTCAAAAAGAAAGATGGAAAGTTGTCATTTTTTATGATATTTCTGACTCATAACATATGGCACAGTGCAAAGTAGCATGAGGCATCATGTGTTCTTGGTATATACACGTTTGCCCGCTACATCACCGAGTGCAATGATGGTATCATCCAAAGGAAAGCGTAACTTATATCTTAATTTTACAAACTTATGACCACTTAGTCTCATTTGGTGGTTTTATAATCACAGTGATTTATAAAACATCAGCACCAGTGAACAAACGAGTGTGAAATTTCAAAACCCAGTGTAAGTATAACGTGATGCCAGGTACCTTAAGAAAATAGACAGTAAAAGGAGACTGGGGTATAAGCTTAACAGTTTCTGAGTAACTATAAATGGAAGGTAATGAATGTAATTCTGCTCTTTCAGGCTTTCCACCTGCCTCAGACTGAATGGAAACTATCGTTGAGATTTAAATTGTAATTATCTCCCACAGCAGCGTGTTTATGAAGGCCACTAGTTTGAATCCCTGGACCATCTGGTAAAATCTGGAAAGTGAGAAAAGCAAATGAGCAACACTCTCCAGCAGCAGTGCACAGTGAATGTGTGTAAATACATGTCAAAAAAAAAGCAAATAAATACAGGCTATAAAAACCTCATGGAGGGAAAGGAAATTTTAAAAACTAAAAATGAACTTGAGCATTCATCTCACACACACTGTCTCTCCATCGCTTGCCCTCTCAGCTAATCTTCTTCGCTCTAATACGTGTGAGGTCATAAAATCAGATTTGCTTCCACTCCTCTACTGAGAGCCACTAATTCTCAATTTTCCTCTTCCTGTCCATGCCGGCATTCTTTTCCATTAATTGACTCTTACTTGCACACAAACACACACACACACACATTCATTATCTTTTTTTTTTGCCTTGTCGAGACTGGACATGTACTGTCATTATCAGAGAAGAAGTGAGTTGCTAGTGAGGATGAGATAGTGGTGTGGAATTACAATAAGAGAGGGGACGGGAAAGTGTGCCATACACACAGACGAGGGCTTTAATTTAAGACAAAGCGAATTGGATCATGGAGGGATTAGTATTACGGGGAAACATCAACAGAGAATGGGAAAGAGTTTAAAAGAACGAAGGGGGAGAGCCGATTCGAGAGAGAGAGAACCAGGAGAGATTTCAAGTGACGAACATTCAATTATTTTTGCTATTTCTATTATCATTACTCTTTATTGTCAACATTGTCAGAGAGAGAGAGAGACCAACAAACTCCACTCCTCTCAGGCTGGGCTACATATGGAGGGCCAATCCTCCATATTTCTGTAACTGGGGCAGGGAAAGTTTTATCATTGGAAAGTTTTCTTTGCTGATGCTGGTTTAGATATTTCAAATTTGCAACCTCATGATATGCTTCCTCAGTACCTCTACATAGAGACACTAAATCTTAAATCAAGTAAATTGTTTAATCCAGTCAACTAAATTCAACTACGTATGGCAAGGGGTGAAATCAGTGGCTCGTCTTTTGAAACTCTCTGAATAAGCTAAATTGAACACACGCTTTCAAAACGTATTCAATTAATTTGCTTGCACAAATTATGAACTGAAGTAATGAAAACGGGGGTGCAAATTATGGCGGGAAGGATGTGTAGCTGCACTCAACATCATCAAAAGGAGGGCAGGAGGTCCGTCTGTGCAGGAGGTCTGAATGTGCCCATCGACTTTATCGATGCAAAAAATACTCGGTATGCATCGATTTTTGCCCGACCAATAACATTCTACTCTGGCTGTCCCAGCAACAGAGTAGTCACACAGAACAACTGAATCAGCACAGAAATGTCAGACTCTCTCCCTCTATTGTCCTCTTTCTTCCTCTCTCTCCTGTTCCATCTTTATATTGCCTCTTGTCTCTAGCATTAGTCACACAAAATAACTGAGTCAGCATCCAAATGTCAGTCTCCCTCTTTCTTCCTCTGCTCCCAGGCCATGCTAAGACCAGACTCGTCACAGCAGGAGAACATAATTATGACATTTGGCGGAGGCTTTTATCGCCTTACGCCTAACTGTACCCCCATGTACAGAACCAACTCTCTCCCCTTTCCTCCACACTAGCTTTATGCTCCTTTCCTTTCTCCTTCTACAGGTGTGCAGTGTTTGTGGTCATATAATTATAAGTTGTAGCTTAATTGCAACTATTCTCGTAGCATAATTGTAACTTGTTATACAACTGAGCCTCTTCTGGTCCTTTAATTCTAACTTGTAATGCGCTGCCTACTGTTTCAACTCATTATCACCAACACTGGGATAGTTATAGATTGGCGTTTATTGTTGTGTGCCTTGTTTGTCTTATGTGCACTAGTAAAATCTGGGTTGTTTTTTTCACCGACGGCATGAAACTGAAAATAAAATTAAATTATTGTAAACTGAAAAAATTGTTATCTCCGTCAATACTAACACGCCTGAAAACACATATCACGTGACCATTCACCTACACTGGGCATGCACGTGCCGGTGAAACAGGAAGCAGATTGTCTGCTCTGCTGTTGCTTAGTTGCAGAAAATACCGTTACGAAGGACAGCAATGGCGAAAAGTAAGAGCAGAGATTGCTCTTACTTACTTTTAACCCCAGAGTTTTAAAACTAAAACGGGGTCAGCATTGTTTTAAAACGTCTCCGTTTTAGGGGTTCCAAACTCAGGAGTAGTGTGGACGCTTGGCATAAACGTACCAAAAGCTATGCGTTTTAAAAGGAAAACTTATTAGTGTGGATGCAGCCACACACTGTACCGAGGTCAGTGATCCTTATGGTAGCGTGCTATGTTGAGTCTACACCACATTGAAAAGAAGCTGTGTTCTTAGCTCGCATCCCCCAAGCATTTATTGAGAGGAACTCTGAGATTACAATGACAGGAGACGAATGAAGAGATCTACTTCTAATGTAAATTCTTGTTAGACAATTTGGTATGGGGATGAAATTAAATTTCACGTTTCGTATTTTTAAAACAAAACAAGATTCATTTTGCACTGCTCGGGGTGATGTCTTAATCTTACATCTATGCTGTGTGAAGGGTTTAATCGACTCACAAATCTAATCTTTCGTTCCAAAACAAGATGTAAAATTTTATTAAAATATAAGGAAATCGGCCTGTTAAAGTCTTTTCATTTTCCCTACTACCCTTTAAAAAAAAGACCATAATTTGGTTTAGCTTTGTAAGGATACATGTTGCTTTTTCAAAAGGGGGCAAGTTATTTTGGAAATTAACTCTTCTCTCTTGTCTAGTGTCTAACTCCCATGAGCCCCCTGAGCACTGGATATACTCAGGTCATGTAATTTACTATATGAAGGCTCATCCAAACAGATCATAGAAGAAGAATGGTTCACTTTCATTGCAGTTCAAAAGTGGCTGTGGACATTTAAAAACATTTTCTGTAAAATATCTGTCCACCACAACCTCCCAGAAATATCATACACTGTCTCTCCCATGTGTAAGATGCCCACTGTGGATGCATGGCCATTAATTGGTGCATTATATGTCCCATCACAAACTAGGGCCAACACTAAAGAACAATAACAACTTGCCGAAAACTAAACAGTTCTTGAAACACTCTTTCCATTTTACTGGTGGATGTGTTGTTTTTTTTACTGCATTAGGTAGTCCTACCTAATGTCTTTCTCTCGTTTTCTCTCTTATTTCTCCCTTATCTCTCCCTCTGTCCCAAGTGGAGATGGATACTCTCTCTCTCTCTCCCTGCCTGTCTTTCTCTACACTACCACTGCTTCCAGTACTAATCCACAACATTTTCAACAACGAGTAATGAACATGAATGTGTTATAATTGACAGAACACAACAGTGATTCAACTTCTAGCCAGTTTATGAAAGCCTTTACATTTGCTGTTCTAAACACTGTGTGTCAGGTAGGTCTTTCCCAGGAAAAAAAACCCTCTGGCGCACAGGAAGTGATGCGTTGTCGGCAGCAGCAACAGCTTTTTGTTTGGAATTAACAGAAGAAGAACTGGGTATAGCAGTGATAGCCACCGTGGCTGAACAGATAAAGAAAAGAGCGCCACCTACAGAAAGTCAACCTTCATCAACAGAAACTACAAGGAAAAAGACGTAACAGTACTGGTCACACTGTTGGATTGCCAAGTGATCTCTGGGAAGTGAAGAAACACCACAGCAATGGCCGCTTAGCACCACAGATGCTGCCAAAATAAAAGCAGAATCTCACGGATTACCATTTTAATTTCATTAGAAAAACCTCGACACAATTTACTTACTTTACATTCCACACAGTCACCGTTTATTTCATCTTGCATTTACAGTCTACAGCACATACGAATGACACTCCTCTCAGTGACAAAACAATCTGGGGGCTTGACTGGAGGACTGAAATCAGAATCAATAGGACCAGCAGGGCGCCTTCGGCAATCCAACACCAAGAGACATTTAACACTGACATTGATGAAAAATCTGGCTCAACCAAAACTCTGAAAAAAAAAAAAAAATCTTTCCCCCCATTTTTTCTGCAGCACTTCCCCAGGAGTCATTCACACCAATGTGTAAGGGCCACAGGGTCTTACTGAAGGAAAGAGGGTCTCCTGGCCCAGGGATTCACAAAGTTTCATCTTTGTTTCTCTTAGAATCCGTGCCAGGAGATTTCTGCAGTGAAAGCAGATTAGCGTATTAATTCAGAGAGAGGGTTTAAATTCCCGTTGTCTGTTTGAAACCTCAGAGGCAGGGTGGGCAGCTTTGGCCTGACAGTTCTGGGCCAGCATGCTGTCATTTTCCCTCAGACAGGGGTTTGGTATGGTTATGTTTATCGTAACAAAGCACATGACCATTAACCAAAAGTCAGGGTTTGAGGATGCATCAGTTCTGCATGACTGCTGTCTGCTTGGACCCTGCCACGCTTCCTCTCTGTCTTTCTCTCTTTGTCTCCCCCCCTCCCTTTGCTTTTTCTCCTTGTCTCTCTCTAATATACAAATACACCTATACACATAATCACAAACATACTCATAAAAACAAATTCGGCCTACCAATTACCAAATACATGTTTCAGTGTCAGCACATTTGCTGACAGAGTACATTAGTGGCCCAGACAGATAAATGGATCTCTTACTCCCTTATCTGTATCTCTGACAAGGACCTGGCTACTTCATATGGAGTAGTCTCACTGTGGATTCATAAGCTCTATGATTAATGTTATTTAAGGCAGCAGGGCTTATATAGATGAGCATTGCTGCCTCCTCTCACCAGAGGAAGCCATTCATTTCTACACCATCATTACAGAGGCTGTAGGGAATAGATTTTCATACAAATCACATTGTGTGAATAAGGCATATTTGGCCCAAAATCTACAAAAGACATGAGAAATGTTCTCAAAAAATAAACATTAGAGAGGAAAGATTTGGGTTTTTTTAAGAACTACCACATTTTCCCTGAGCTTGTCTATATGTGGCTTCAGGATGGGGTGCTGGGTTTTGTTTTTGTCTGAGGAAGAACAAATATACCAAAACAGAAAGTCAAGCAGGGTTAAAGGTCGAGTGTTCTTTCCATAACAGCCTTGCAATTTCTTATTTTGATAATAAAGTAAACAAAAAATATGAAGTGCTTTGAAATCCCCTAAACTGTCTTTGCTATGCTCACTATTTCTGCTCACTATTTCATTCCCACATGATGATGTGCTTATTATCAATGTTTTCTATAATGGTAAGACATAACAAGCAGACCATTGTTTGAAAGAGGGAATAGAATTCAAAGCTGCTAAAAGGAATAAAGAGATGTTTCACTTGTATACTAAAAATGTCACCAATGTCAAATCATAAAACATGGCAATGCAAAAAAAGATATTACATAGATGTACAAATATCTACAGACATTGAACATTTGCTATATTTCCACAAGGGTTATAACTGCAATAATTTGATGGAAATATATAAGAATAATATTTTGATTGCACAAATGTAGAAATTAAAATTACATTAAGGTTTAGTTGTTTGCTTGCAAAATGTGGATATAAACACCACAGTAGACATTAGCTCATTACATGCAATTATGATGGAAATGCTGTTTTCAACTCTTAAAAACATGATTTGAAATGGGTTTACTCCATATACAAGTCTTCTCTGTGTAATGATTCGGAGCCCCAGAGTTGAAAACTGAGGGTACTGAAAAGGCATTGCACATTTATAGCATGGAGTGCCAAGGACTACTCACCCTGTTTTGCTATTTGAGATCTGTATCATAATGAGGTGAACATTGTTGTTATGGTCAATACTGCGGACCATCTGGCCCCCTTGTAGCCGTGTTGTAAATGAGGTCTTCTTAGCCCAGCTGGAAAATACGAACAGGGAGTATTGTGGCTGACTCTCTGCCAGTTTTCTCCTTTTTACAACATTATCATCCTCAGGGTGATATTATCATTAGAGAAGTCCAATTCAAAACATATGTTGACTAACTGATTTCATTTTTAGTGATGACTAAATATAGTTGACACTGGCATTGACTCTGGTCTGCCTTATTTCAGCCAAAATAACCAGCTAAAAGTGAAATGGCATGCCAAGAGCCAGGTGGCTAAATACACAGTATCCTATGAAAAAGATATAGTAAGCACGCACAGTGGAAAAATATAATGACAAATGCCTTTGAAGAGAATCTCATGGTTGTGTTGACAGACTTGTTGAAGTCCACCCCAGCCCACCCTGGCCTCACACGCTCCCACTCAGGGTGTCCGAAAATTACAATTAGGAATGACCAGCAATCAATCACAGTACACATCACACACACATCACTAGACCTCACATTAGTCAACAAATGCGTGAAAGTGCCGTGGAATTTTTCCAGACCATAACATACACTTGTGTGGTACCATCGTGCACAACAGAGGTCATGTGAGAGTGCAACCTGAGCCTAAAATGGCATCTACTTAAATCCCCCAGCTGCCCCCAAGGGCCACATCACACCAGGCCAAATATTTCCTCTCAGCAAAACAGAAACAATGATCTGGCATGCTTCCTAATTTTAACTGCATCCCGCCAAGTGACCAATATATAATAGGCTTTCAAAATAAGAGACTGTGTACTTAGATATTCTCGAGACACTGGTTGGGGGGGAGCCCACAGACACCTGTGGCCATCAGTCTCATTAACATTGTCTAAGGGCTGAGCAATGCCACCCTGCAAGCCAGAACACTCTGCTGCTTTGCAGGATCAGCTTGCAGGGAGACCTTCATGTTGTGCCAGACACCAGAGTAGCACTGCCTCAAATACAGTACAGAGTGGATACATTTGTAGGGGAATGAATATAATGTAGCAACCCTAGTGGAACAATTTAACAAAGTTTTAATATTAAAAACACATTTGGGCAGTAACAGCCAGCGTCAGGGTCACAGGATTACATGCATAGTCAACAAAAAATGTCAAGAACAAACAGTCCCAGCATACACTGGGCAGAAAAAAGGGAAACATCTTGGACCAGGTCCATCACAGGGCTAGCCCAGATAGACAGACATTCACATCTTTGGGTGTGACTATAGACTGTGGAAGGAAACCTACATCAAGACGAAAGAGTCGGAGCCAGGGCTGAAACCCGGGTCCTTCTTACTGTGAAGCCTCAGTGCTAACCACTGAACCGCCATGGTACAAGGCAAACAAACAAACATGCAATTGATGTCTTACCTGCCCCTGCATTGGTCATCTTACTGAACATCTACAAGACAAAAAAAAGAAAAAAATATGAGTAACTGCCACACAGTAGCTGTATCTATAGAGTTATTGATCATTTTGAGAGACGGTTATTAATCAGTAGGTGGTGGGTAGATAACCACAACCAAGAAACCATGAAAAAGAGGAATGAGAGCCATGACTCTGTTTGACTCTGAATTAACAGAAAGGTGTAGCTCTGCACTGCAAAACGTACCGTAACCAAATGGTTCTTACTTAAAACAGAGGATGGAAACCTTAGCATTAACCTAATAGGCAAGCAAGTGACTGGTCTGATTCAAACTCTTGTTTGTTTGCCCTGTTTCCACATTTCTCTCCCAACATAGACAAAACAGTGCATACTCTCCCAGCCTTCATGCATGGGCTAGCTGTTTGCTATATTGTTAACCCTCCATCATTACAGTCACGGCAATTGAAAAGTGGTCCACAGGGTGTTGATTCAAGCTTCCATTGTACAATGTCAAATTATCTGCACATGTTTTGTGTTTGAAATAGATTAGGTGCGTATAGCATGTTTTATTAAGCCTGCACCCCCACAGTGTTGTCATGGCAGTAGAGACACTCAGTATAAATGAGCACTTGGTTGGATGAGTGACCTATATGGCTGCCACTTTGCTGTGATAACAAAACAAATTGATGGATTGAATTTGAAGGGACAGGTGGTTTTGTTTGTACATTACCTCTCTATGCTACACGCTCTTTGACATTATTAGGCCATGCACATGGCAAATCAGATTGGTGTACAAGGAAATAGAGAAGGAATAACAAGAGAGTCAGTTCGCAACAGAAAGAATGCAATTCTTTTTTAAAATGAGAGTGAGCAGGCCACTCACCTTCAGTATGTTTTATTGTTTCAGAGAGATGGAAAGCAGAAAGAAAGAACAAACAGAGAAACAACAGAGAAATAAGTCAAATACAGTTTGTAAAAGCATGACTTGTATCCCTATATAGTTTTCCCTCTGTCCAAACGACCAGGAGATCAGGAGGTGTGGGGCCTCTGAAAACTATGAGGTGCAGTCACTGATGCTCTTACCAAAGTATCCCTGCTAATTGACTGTGAGATTTGGCATAGCCTGGTAGAATCACATATCTAAGCACTTCTGTTCTGTCACAGGGTTCAACCACATGGGGTAGGCCATTATCTCTTTGCTCTCACCATCCCATACTTCATACATCTTCAACACAGGGAAATAGGGCTGCCTAAAACCGACTCCTCTGTAAATATGACAGACCTTATAACTCAGTCTCCAAAGACCAGCGTTTTAACCTAGTTTCAAAAATAAAGTTATGAAAATTAGCACTCCAGAAACCAGATGCTGGGCCCCAGTAGAGATGTGCCTATTTGACAGGGCTTCAAAGACTTGAAAATATCACATTCTCTCTCTCGACAGCCAAGAGAAAGTATTCCCTCCAAGCATATCTTGAGCCTTGCCCCACTTTTAACACACATTGCCCTACTTCTATCCAAGTCAGATGGTAGACACAGGTCAAAGGTTGCGGGTCAGGAAAAGTGACATCCTCCATGCAGGAGGAGCACAGAGTCCCTTTCAGGGCTGGTGTCATTGGGAAAAATTCCCCTTGCTTACATCAACAAGGATGTTTATATGGAGTGACAGGTCTGTGTCAGTGAATGATAGCTGCTCTCCCAGCACAAATGACACCCTCCCTGAGAGTCAACAGGACACTTACACGACTGGTCAGTCCAAGTGACAGAGCAGTGCATCCTCTATTCTATCAGTCTCTGTCAACACCATTTAAAACTAGGAATCCTCAACCCAAATAAGTCTCTATTCACCACTTAACAAACGCAGCAAAGAGGGGACCAACTAGACTTGTTGAATAACAAGGCCAACTTTTTTCAAGATATCTAATATATTTATACATAAATACAACGCATAACATGACAACAAGTCAGTCATATTGGATTGGTTTTGGGAATCTGTGCAACACATGTTTTGATGTGATTACTTCACTCAGAGCATTTATTTAGGTCCCAAGAGAACAACACACCTCCTCAAAACCACAGAGCAACTATTTAATGTTTACTAACTTGGCACACATTTTTTCACAGAGTCAAGATATTATATAACAAGGATTAGCGGTCCAGGCTTTACAATGAGAATGTGAGCCACCGTGCTGATTAATCTGCTGTGGTTTGGCTAGCAGGAGAACCCCAGAGACTTCCTATGGGCCTTCACCATTCCCTATAGCCTATATATATAAACAAGAACTCACAGGACTTTTTCCCACTGAGTTCAGTTTGTCATGGTTGTAAAATTGAGTCTAAGACTGTCTTTTACTCTGGTGGTTCCTGGCACACTTTGACCTTCAGAAAAAAGAAAGAAATCATATAAAAATATGTTTTCATATAAAAAGAACTCTATATTTAGTCGAAATGACCCAAAGACTGGGAACGTGGCCACATGTAATACCAGGAGCTCCACCTCATCTATCTCCTGCTTTTATCAAAACTCTTCAGCAGGGAAACATGCCTTTGTATTTAGGTTAGCATGTCCTCAGTGGCTTGCAACCATTTAAGACAACGCTCCTTCATTTTAGACAGGAGCAAAAGACATCTACCACTTAGTCTGTTTTCCACAGGAGAAAAACACAACAAGGCTTGATTGATTGAATGAATGATTCTAATTTATACTCATTGTGTGGGTGAGTGATGACAAAGAAAAAAAAATCAAAATAATATCCCTATACTTGGCAAGACAAAATTTTACTCAGGTCAGGCTAATCTGAATTGTAATTCAGATTAGCCTGACCTGCATGATGTGCAAGGCACCTTGAGGGAGAGTTTTTAGAGATAGTACAGAGGCAGGAGTAAGTCAAAGGTTGTGGGGCAGGTGCCAAAAACCTACACCAAATACTTGCACAAAACATCTCTCACTCAAGTCATAACTGCACATCCAAGCAGGCAGCACTGGTTCACACATTTGGCTAGTTTATTCTTAGACTCCATGACAGTGATTCCATCTGCATCACATTCTCGCTCCTTGCTGCCAGAAGTTTCATACTGACTCCAAAGCTCTTATGTAAGAGACAGACAGGACTGAAAAGGAATGACACACATGGAAACAGGGAGAGCCGTGCAATACCCCTGACCTCTCATCTGTTTTCAGTCATGGTCACACTGCAGCTTGACCTTTTCGTTGGCTGATCACTTTGCCCAGATATCACTTTGAAGGCTGATGATTATTTTCTGAATTATACTAAACTGCTTTTGAAGCACGTGTTATTTCACCACCACAGAAATGCCAATATTAACAGGCCTATCATGAGACCTGTGGGTCAACGTAAAAGAGCCTAGCTTTCACTTAATGGTATCAAAATAGGGTGACAATTCACAGCCAGTGGAGGACCGCATAGCTATCTCAACCACGTTCTGTACATAGCTTTCCACTGAATAAGTTGTGTTCTCTGGCCAAATTAAAATGAACTGCACCTCAGGTTACGCTACAGCCAAAATACTCTTGTCTTCGGTTCCCAGCTGCCCTCCTCAGTCAGGTTTTAACCTATACCGTTGTCATTCTTGAGAGGTAGTATGGGTTCCACAAAGAGACAAGTGGCATCTACCCTGAGAACCAAACTTATTGAAGTACCCACAGACAAAATAACCCTAACCCTTTACCCTCCAATCCAATTAGGCTTGGCACTGTCTCATCCCAATCCTTCCAATAACTTTAAGTGTAATTCCAATACAATGCAGACTACAAAATGTATGTTGTAGTCCCTCACTGCAGCTACACAAAACAAGATGAAGAAATTGGTCCCGACGTCATAAATCAGAAAACTAATATCACAAGATAAAATAAAAAGAATCCACTAAATGGACAGCATACAACAGTTAAATTGGATGGTGGTAATTAAAACTGCTTCTCGTATGCTGGTTGTTTGGCATCATGCTGCAGCAGAGCCATCAAGAAAGCACAAAGCACAAGCTGAATGGCTTGGAATTTGAACTGGCCATGCATTCTTTCTTTCAGGGCCGTAAAATACTGAGATTTACACACTTTGCCTCGCAGAAATTCATCATCCTTGTTCAAAAATATTTGCAAATGTAGAGGCATGTGAGCTGCTAGACAGAAGGAAATCTCAAAATTGAATTTGATCAGTGATAGATACATCGTAATGCATCGGGAGAGAGTCCAGCTTTAACTGTTTTCATTTCATTTCATCATTTTTCTTATGTAAACACAGACAGAGGCCACTGGTCATAACTCATATATGCTAGCAACACAATGTAGTTTAGATGAATCATTTGATTGAGTTTTAATTAGTTCATCATAGAAATTGATGAAATCTTTCATGAAAATTTGTTATTTTATAATAATTTTCTAAGAGGATACTAGTATCACCAACTCAGCCATGTTCTTTCATTTTTATTTTATCGTTGAAATTTCCCTTGCCTGGATTCATTCTCCTGAACAGCTCCATTGTTCATCACACTCCCATTAAAAACAAATCTGAACAAATCAGGAGACATTGCTTCCCTCTGAGGGACTTAAATGGTGATTAGCAATTCAGCATCCTTTCAGGGACAATGGATAGAGAAACCAGCAAGACTGTTCAGCATTGTTCAACAACAAAGATTCTCCAATTGAAAGGAAAAAGGTCCAATCACTGTTAAATTCCATTTGATCGCTTTCAGCTTCAAAGAAAACTACTCCAGGGATGAAAATGTCAGGCTTAACGCTAATGTAGGTGAAATGCTCATTTAGGATGAGTGCCAGGCAAAGAATTCCCAGCCACTGACAGACAGGAACTTTGAATTAGTGGGGAGAAATTCTTTAAACTAGTTTGTGCAGTGCAGGAAGCAGGCAGGCCATGGCAGTCACCCAAAAATGCTAAAGCCAGAACCAAGTTAAAAAAAGGATGTGCTTCCAGTATAGGGTTTATACTGCAAAGAAGCAGCTCACAGCCTGAAGGAAGACATCTTAAGCTGTTCTACATACACGTAACACGTTCTGATGCTCTGTACTGCACACTCTCTGGATGATCTCACACTGAGTCAGACAGACAGTTAGAAGGCCTGCAGGACACCCTGAGTCTCAGGGAAGCTTACCGTCTTTTTGGACCTTGCTCTTGTTCCAGTGGATGTGCTGCGAGGAGCAGAAGACCTATCCTGGCTCGGGCATTCTTCTCTATCTGGTCTTTTGAGGGCTTGGTTGTTTGGGGACCGGTTTGACGTGGACTTTGAAACAGCACCCCACTGCAACAACATCATAAAAACAATCAACACTGGATCCGTCTCTGTCCACCAGAAGAGACTAGGACAGGATGGTCGCAATGGTGACCAAGGGAAAAGAAAACAAGAGGCTGAGGTCAACGGCTGGGGAAATGAAATCTCCACTCTCAATTCAGCTTGACAGAGACAGACAAAGGAGCCTGTATGTGTGGCTCGTCCTTTGAGAGGACAGAGATTATGACCTTGTCAAATATCCCAGTAAAGATGTCTTGTCTTGCCCAGTTGCCTGTCATTAGTTAAAGCAAGTAATAGTGAATGCCTGGGATGGTTATGCAGATGCCTGGGAGGCATGTAACCCTCTCTCAACCATTCCTAATGGACCAAATCATACAAACTCCCATACAACAGCCCCTCTGTGTGGTACATACATAAGGACACCAAGAGAGCACTTTTGTTCCCAAATGCTAACTCTATTGGAATATTTCATGATACATGCCACCATGAGAGGAGCCCTTTTTAGGAACAGAGTTGCATGGTCCCAACTGCAACCTCAAAGCACAATAACTGTCTGTTTCTGCCACACCATTCTGACCAGACTCAGCTAAAGCGCCGCAGACTCCAGTATCACATCTAAGAGCTAACAGGCTTCCATCATAAAATGGACTTCAGTCAGAGACACACTAAAAGACAGACTGACAAAGCCCACAGTGTCACAGACAGCCTGTATCCCTATATCCCACAACTTAAAGTCACAGACACAGTTATGTTTCTGACTCATGAGAGATCAACATATCCCCCCCGAACCTTGGTTTATGGGTTGTCTCTGCTTGAGTCCGTAGACCTTATTTGAATCTATGTTCAATGTGCAGCACTTCTTAAACCCACAAGGACATAAAATTCTGGTGAACACCTGTTGTTTAAAGGTCCTAGTAATCCATTTGGATTTCATTTCCACATTGCAAAGTAAATTGATTTTGGAAAGTTAAAAAGCATGACCAAGTATGCAGCAAAGGCTTCATAGGAATGTGTACAGTACACATTATGTACCGACTGATATCCACATCCCTATATTAACAGTAAATAATACAGTAGATTCAGTGTAGATATGTTGAAAGGGACCCAACTCCTGTGAAACCTTTGATCAAAAAGTACTATATGTTACTTGTTGAGTGACAACAGTCATGATACCAGATTGTGTGAATGTACTCTGACCTGTTTCTTGCGGGTGGTGCAGGGTGTATCGGAGGGGGAGGAGCTAGCACTCAGGGCCTCCTCTATATCCAGGTTGAGCTGGTCCAGTTTCCTCATGAGTTGGCTCATAGACTCCGACCAGGGGGATTTGACCTGGGGAGACTCCTATGGGTAAACAGGGAAGCACTGAGATAAGGAACGATAAAGTACCTCTGCAATCAGAATATGAAGTTACAGATCATTTTTCAGGAGAAAGTCAAAAAGTTCTATCAGTTGATTTTTTACAAGGTGCAAGCTACACTCTAAACTTCATTTTCCTGGCAGGTCAAGTGTATAGATAAGGACAGATAAAAGCAGGACACATTCATTCAAGTCTTTACCCATCACGGAGGGCTGGAGCCTATCCCAGCATACATGGGCAGAAGGCAGGGAAACATCCTGAACTGTCATGGCTGGGCCAGCTTCCTCCTCTTCTACCCCTACTCTATAGTCTCTCTCTCTCTCTCTCTCTCTCTGGTGTAGGCGTGCCTCTGAGGGTTCACCATGCTGCTGGTGCTTCACAGCTGGGTCTCATCTACTAATAACACAGACAGAACTCACACCTATGGGGAATTTAAAATCTCCAATCCACCTGACTTGTACGTCTTTGGGACAAGATGCGGAAGGAAACTGGAGGTAACCCAACAAACTCCACACAGAAAGGGCCAGAGCTGGGAGTTGAACCTGTGACCTTTTTGCTGTGACAGTGCTAACCAATGATCCACTGTTCTGCCTAAGCAACACACAGGAATAATGAAAAAAAAACTATTCATATTCTCACACTTACTCATTTATACTCATGTCAACCACTGACTGACTATCCACTGAGCCATGTAGATACATATATATACACACACACACACACACACACACACACACACATACTCACAGTACTACACACAGCAGGGATCAGGCTTATTGAGTATGAGGTCAGTGTCAAGTTGAGCTACTGACACTTAATCATCATAATCATATGCTTCAGCTGAACTTGATCTTGTCCCAAAAATACAGACCAAGACATAAAATCCTCTACAAAATTTCAATTTGTTTAAAATCTTAGTTTCAAACCTGTGATAAAAATCATAGGTAAAATCAGGATTGTCATTATCTGTCATGAAGTGTAATTGCCAGCCATTGCCAATGTCATTCCTGCCAGGCAAATTTAACAGCTATCAGCTTTTGTTGAGATCATTCAATTTGTCACACTGCCTTAAACTCAAACAAGAGTTACAAGCAAACCCAAAAAAAGCATCTTGTAAATTGCAGACACCACAACGGTGTCTGCTGCCACACATGGAAATGTGATCTCCTTAGCCACTTCCCAGGGTGAAAGAGAAAATGAGGAGGACTCCAGACATGTGTGCCATACAGGGTATGATGGAATTCCCTGCCAGTGGCTTTCACTACTCCCCAGACACCCAGTGAATATAAATAGATCGTCCACACACAGACATGAGCTGTGTTTTGAAGATCTGGAGATTCAGGCTCATAAATCAGCAGGATGCTCCATAGTCACCAAGGCATGAATTGACATTGTTGCTCTGCCATCTGAGCAGGAGTAGGTGCTGGCAGAGAAAGCAGAGCAATCTGTATGTGGGTAGGTGGGTGGGGGTATGGCGGTGGCATCACTCCTCTCAGTTGCTGGCAAAATCCTGGTGAGGAGCACGCTTTGTGTATTCATCAACAGCGTCACCACAGACGCTCTTCCAGAATCCCAGTGTGATCTCTGCTGGCTCAGCCAGACCATCAGGATGCCAAGACCACCTGCTTCAAAAGTCCTTATAGGCCTTGACAACAGAAGCAGTAGAAGTCACTATCAAAGTCAAATGGTCCATCGTGTGTGGTTGTGTGTGTTTGTACGTGTGTGTGTGTGTGTGCGCTCGCGCATCAAGAGCTCTGTGGCACAACTACTAGATTAAAAAAAGACACAAGAAAACTATTCATTCATTTCTTGGAATTAAATCTGAAAACATTGACTGAGCCCTGAGTACGGCTGCACACAGCATTAAAGTAGTCTCTCCAAACACAATCATTCCATTGAATGGTGTCATCACTACAAGAGGAATAATTGTTCTGATGGATAACCCACCAGATGTCTTGGAAAGGGTGTGGTCCCTGTCAGAAGGGCTCCTACACGCTTTTGGAATGTGGAAATCCTGAGGTCCTGATCCACTTAAGCTCCA
>OOFE01015285.1:1683-14771 GCA_900323365.1 Monocentris japonica | reverse complement strand
AGTCCATTCACTCTGGCGACCACCCAGGGTCAGCTGATTCACCCAATACAAGGGAAAAGTGCCTTTTTTCACTCAATCCCCAAGGAATGACCAAAATCTGGCCAATCCCCTCCTGACCTTTCAGGGTGTGTGAGGCCTGAGGGGTCACCTGGGGTCACAGAGAGCAAAAATAGAGCTGTCTTTCTCTGCTATGTCTTCCACGCATGGTGCTGACCAGTGAACATATAATGCTCGACATAGGATCAATGTGTTTAGACAGGACAATCCTATGTGTCTGCTTAAGACATGCCAAATGATATCTTTAAAGGGTGAAGCTTTAAAGGGTAATACCACCCACTTTAATATTTTGCCTATGCTGTTGTTATGGCTTAGGACAGTCCAATCACAATATGTGAACACGAGCAACTCTCTCCAGAAAACAGAAAACAGACATCACAGACTCTAATCTGTAATGTCATACTTATGCACAGCCTAGAGCTACCCTTATACTAAATGATAGAAAAATGACTGACTGAACATTTCGATCCACGTGAGCTTCATATTATGGCAGTGGTATTTGTTCCAAGGAAGAAAATGATCCCTGATTCCCAGAAAATCATCCTAGATACTGTCGCAGTTACTGTTTTGATTTTTTTGTAAGTCATCCTCTATGAAGCTTTACATCAGGGTGAGGTCACAGATTAGGGGAGGGACAAGCTAGCCTCTCGTTTCTGTCTATGGAAAGCCTGGATTCAAGCCCCTGTGACAGCAAGCATCTGCCCTGCTGAAGTGTCCCTCAGCAAGACAGTGACCGGCTTCAATTGTGCTGTTCTGCAGCTGACCCCGTCTGACCTCCTTGTGGAGGGGAGCAAGTAAAAAGAGACTTTCTCCTTCAGGAGTCAAAAGGGTATCACAAACGTTATATACTTCAAAGCAGAGATTCAGTGGCATTCTCCTTCTAGTATTAGCAGTTGAGTAAGTTGAGAAAAAAAAAACCTTCTTCACACCCTGCAGCCAAATGAATGAAAAAACGTATTATGTATAAGAAAAGTAAAGAAGCTGAAGATCTTGCAAGTTACAATCCTAATTAACCCAGGAGTCAGGCAAAGACAAATGCAGAAAACAGATGCCCCATTCTGGCACATGTTCAAGCCAAATCTGGAACACATTCATGCTGTCTCTTTTCAGTGACATCCCCACAAGGTGCTGTTTAGGAATGTGGGCATTTCTACATAGAATGAGACAAATTCCTGAGAAGGCTTGACGCTGAAGTGAGACAGTGCCCTTGATTCATCTCTTCATTTCTTTCCCCCCGGTCCGGCCCCAGCAATTGTGCGAAGTCCTCACACCATGGCAACTGGGATGGTATGAGTCAATCCTTTAGATAAATGCATTAATGTTATCTTCTGGGGACAACAAAATGTGAGC
Source organism: Monocentris japonica (assembly GCA_900323365.1). Classification (NCBI taxonomy): domain Eukaryota; kingdom Metazoa; phylum Chordata; class Actinopteri; order Trachichthyiformes; family Monocentridae; genus Monocentris; species Monocentris japonica. The sequence goes on along the minus strand of OOFE01015285.1, from coordinate 13,364 downwards.
TGACTATAACTTTATCAGCGCAAATTGGCCACATTGTGAACCACAACACTGCGTCTTTGACATGGAAATGAGGAGTTAAGTGTCTGAGCTCTGGGCTCGGTGCCTAGTCTACGCCACCCACAGAGAGAGCCAGAGATCACCATGGAGGTATCCGAATGTAGCAGCCGGTCATGCGAAAGGGCAACGGCTACCTGGCTACTGCATGGAATAAATTACTCTTTTGACAGTCTATGACGCAAAAACACCAACTGAACCCAGTCACATAATTGCACAGTAGTTAGGACAGGCAAAGAAATCTGTATCTTTTACAGACATTTAATGACAGCTGAACCAAATGATGCAAGAAGGGGGAGAATGATGAATCGTCACATATTGGATGGCTGTGCTGAGAGTGCCCTCATGTGGTTAATTTTAAAGACTGCATTAATAACATTTCTTCCCTTAAATATTTTCACAAAATCTGTTGACAATTTGTTGTCAACATCAGTAAATAACAAAATGAGGGAAGCGATTTGTTTGTTTACATTTTTCAATGTAATCAAAGCCAGTACACTCCCTTTTGTTCTTTACAGCAATTACATTTAAAACTTTGTTACAGTGATGCCCACATTGTCAGCCAGCATATGATAAAATAGCTTGTGACCACATGAGAAGCTTATACTCTAATCTGCAGCTTGTTTAGCAGAAGCATGACAGTTATGTGCCACCGGATGTGTTCCCTTCCCTCCGGTTGTAATGGACAACATATCTAACGCATTTGAACATATTTTTGAATGCCCATTTGAGACTTTTAAAGGGCAATAAAAAGAAAGAGAGTCATGATGCTTACTACCAAGGTCAGGGTAAAGGTTGTGAGAAAAGAAGACACAAATCTGCCGTGACTTGTCAAAGAAAAGGGAGCCGTTTGGGAATGGAAGGCTAAATTCAGTGCTAATACGCCTTGCAATGGACTCCGTCAAAACAGTGCTGCCTGCTGAGGGGAAGGAGAGAAAGCAGAAGCTGTTTGCATTCCTTCTGGATCTGCATTTCACCAGTAAAAAATGTGAAGTCAGTTTACTCCTACACGCTTATACCAACTATGTATTATCTCAGAGTGTTATGATGTCAGCCGTGGGTAGTTGACAAATGCAGACATTTATATTACAGTATTGTCCTTGTACTAACCCAAAAGCATTCCTGAAGTTAAATAAGGCCATTGCAAAGGAAATGTGCTGCCAGCTTGCTTTCCTTTAGAGAGAGCTCTCTGGGTTTCTATGCCTAACAAGACTTTAATAGTTAGGCATGATTGATGTAAAGAGGTCATCCATTAACTGATTGTTTAAATGAACTGCAGCATACCTCCCTGCTGCTGGTTTCCCCTTCCGCTTCATAACCACAGTTGTTGGAGGTGCGAGAGATTTCTGTGGCCTCTGCTTGGGGACTCATGGCGCCTCTCATGCCAGTGCTTCTACATCTATGATTGACGAGGATTTCCCCGCGTTGAGGAAGCTCTGGGAACACATCGTCATCATCATCACCGTCATCGTCATCATCATCATCCTGAAGTGAGGACTCGGCATCATCAGAGCTCTCATTGATGAAAACCTGCTGGTCGGAACCGGAGGGACAGGTGTAATCTGAGAAGGTGATGGAGCTAGGTTTATGCTTTACAATGCGTGGCAGATCCCAGAGTCTCTGTCCTGAATCAGTGGCCTCATGGACAGTCGCAGGGAGATAGAGGGTATGGGTGGAGTCTGCAGTGGGTGCCAGAGAGAGAACGCAGCCAGAGTCCTCTGCCAGAGGCCTACTGACGTGACCATTTGGCATTAGCCCTAACTTATGGTGACCCCTGACCCCTGTCTTTCTAGCAGGTACATATCCAAAGCTTAAATCTTCTGCCTGACCAGAATGGTTGGCATTCTTGACGGCATCTACAGATATGTTAGCAGCACAATTGTCCTGAGCTACTTTGTCTGGTTGTCCTTCTGTGACAGGGACAGGAACTGGAAAGTTACCGCAGTGGTCCTCAACTGACCTAGGTGATGTGGATGTCATAAGCGGCTCATGAAATTGATCGGGGGCCAGTGGACTTGGGTCCTGGGCCGGATCCAGAGGGGCTTCCCTAGGAATGATTGACTCTCGGCCAGGTTCCTGAAAGCACACGGGCTCCGTAAATTCAATGTTGTTGTAATTGACACCACCAGAATTCTTCTCTTTGGGTATGCTTTGATCTGGTTCCAACAGCTCACAGCTTTGGGCTTCAGGTAGACAATCGAGCCCTCTGTGCTCTGGTGAACTGTTAGCTGAAGAGGACTCTGTGAGAGCAGAGCTTTCTGAAGAAGACTCCTGTGTTGAAAAGGCCATGGTGGGTGATCCTGACACTGACAGAGAGTGACGTTCTCCCGAAGTCACCATTGGTGGAATCTCCATTATTTTTCTGTTTCACAGTCTGTCATAATTCAAAACATATATCCAAAGGTACTTGTGCTTGATGTATCGGTTGGCCATTGTTATCCCAGATGAGCAATGGTAAAGCATTGATCAATTAAACCAAACAGCAGATTACCTGAAATGAAGAGAAAGACAAATGTGTGAATACATCCTAGACACACTTAGAGAGATGAGGTTTTATTTCCAAAGATCAAAATAAATTTCCAACAAGATGGACTATACGTACTTCTAATTGCTTCCTTTTGTCTCTGTCCTGTGACTATCAAAGTGCCAGTATACCACTAGAATTTAAAGTAAGCGACTAGCCTAAATCCAGCAACGCAAAGCACCTCCGAATACGTGCCATCCAGCAAGGAGTTTGCTGTGAAATTGAACATCTGGCTCAACCTGGGCTGTTCAAGTCTGGATCTGTTTCACACACGATTGTGGTGACGTCACTGCACAGAGGAATCTGACTGCTCTTCCCCAGTAGGTGATTTACTATCCACTACACCATTCATCAGAGCAGTAGTTGTACCTGGTCGACTGTGGTTAACATCCTACTCACCCCTTCATTAAGCCCTTCTTTAAAACACACCTTGGACTGTCCTAGGCATGTGAACTACACATGGAAAAACAAAGGGAACTGCATTATGATGCCACTACAGAGGATTATCATTTTGTCCAACTACAAACATTGGCATTTTCCTCAGCAGTCATTTTCGAACAGGATAACAATACAGTTAAACCATGAAAAGTGTAAATGTCACTTACATGGGACCTGCTAAGTCTAGTTACAATGGATTTTCTTTATCTTTCTAAAGCAAAACACTTTATATACATACAATGACGACCAGGTATTATTGTGGAATATAATCTATGTTGTTTCAGTCTATTCATAAAATGCACAACTCAGCTAAGTAAAATATATGTTTGTTATTCTTGCACACCTTGGTCTATGCTTTTACTTTGAGAAAGCTGCAGTTGGCAAAGCTTTTATCATGGCCTTGAGACACTTGACATACACCCACACATGCACACACAGTCATGCACACACAAACACACATGCACAGACACACAGACACACACACAAACACACACACACTTGCCTTTAGGACACAACCAGATAAAGCAACCTCAGAGAAGAATAAAACCTAATGCTGAAAATAATAACCCAAGTCATTCACAATGAGGCATGTATATGTATTAACAATGAGGACAACATGATAGTATATCTATAAGCAAGGGGAATGCTATACAGTCCATCTTGTGAAACCTGCCCCTACATGGTGAAAGTGAATTGAGTGTACAGCCGATTAGGACTCCTTCCAAGAACCCCCTCTTTCTAAAAACACGAGGAAAAGAAGGTTTCATTATTCACAAACAAATGCTGAGTAGATTCAAATTGAGGGGGAAAGTCTCAGAGTGAAAATCAGCTGCAAGTGTTGAATGGCAAGACCACAAGTTATTTACCTTTGAAAAACATCCAGGATTGGAGAAATCTCGTCTCAGATTTCAAATTTAACGGTAAGGCAGAGTTTGACTTGTCTTATGTACATACAACTATAGTGTAATACTTGTCAACATGGCCTCAATAATACCTGCTCTCTCAATATTGTGTTAATGAGTATTTCTGTTAGAGCTGATGTTAGCCTCCCCATCTGAAGCATCTGCAAGTCGTCACTGTGACTTTAAGGACTGTCTCATAGGTCACAGAATACAGAAAACCTAAACAAAGACTCACCTGCTGAGTGGAAAATAATCATCTGTGTTGCCCAAACAATGTCACTGAGATCATGGCAAAACACTGGTGGCGAGTGGATTGGTCAGATCCTGGCAGAGCCACACTTATGTCTCCCTCGGCATGTTAATCAGCTATTCCACGAAAAGGCAAGGCTGTCATGTAGTCCACTGTATCTCCGGGGGTTGCTAGAGTCCTCAGCTAGCAGTGACTAAACCATTCAGAATATGCCTAACAGCAAGGAGAATGTGTTCTTGTGGGGAGATGGAAAGGGGAGGAGAAAAGAGATAGAGTGGGTGAGAGAAGAGGGAGGGAGTGGGGTGGGTGGCAAAGAGAGGAGCAGTAGTTGGCACTGTATTAGAACAAGGTAGAATGGGGTTTCCAGCCCTCGCAAATAAAGTGTGAGGACTGACTTCACTGGAGAACAGCTATGACCTATCACTCAAAACTCCAGGGTTAGGAATGCTTTCAAGTCAAGTGGAATGCTATGAAGCACGATGATATACTGGAGAATACTACACAGTTGAAGATGATATCTTTATGAGAGTATTTAAGGCAAAACTGAAGCCAAAATAGGTTTCCAGAAGTTTTCCTGATCTCCAGCTATGAGTCTGCATCACACAATCAACCAACCTGCAGTGCAGCAGCCACATTATGAATGTGGCTAAAATGCTGACGTTTAACGTAATTGCTATGAAAGCATAGCTCTCACTATTGATATATCAACATGTGGTTAAAGTCTCAAAAGCATAAATTGATAGCAAGGAATAACCAAAAGATGAAAGACATTCTGAGTAAATTCCAGTAGAACTTGTCAAAAATAAAGTAAGGTGCAGAATGAAAAATATCATTATTAAATCTTTTAGTGTTTTGCTCTATACTATGCAGTATGAAATGTTAGATAGAAACTGCAGGCGATTCCTATATGATATGAATGATAAACAAAAGCGAAACCATAAACCAAATTCCCCTTTAACTTGAAAAGTGGTTCAAAGCATCGCTCAATAAACAATAGTCCTCTCATGGTTCAGTATGAGGTAAGAATGCATCTAGGTAGAGCCAGGTTTGCTACCTATAGGACTTGTGGGGAGTGAAAGTGAGAGATGAACATGAAGAGTAAACACACTCACACATGAAAGGGGGATGCCAGCGCTGTTGCTTGCTCATTGGCTGAGGCCTTGTTGTTTATGTTGGTCCTGGGCTCCCTGATAGGAGAGTAGTGTTGCAAAAGGAACGCTTGGGTTCACACTCTATAAATTGTCCTTGACTTTACGCCATAGTGGGATTCATTCAGTCATTCAATTCATTCATTCATTTAAACTCGGCACTCCACCTCACTCCCGGTGAAGCCACGGCCACAAATCAACACGTGGACTCTGTTTGACCTCTAGCCACAGGGGAGAAAATGAGCACTGAATGACTTCTCTCATTCACAAAATACTTTGAAATCTGCCGATGGTAATCATTCTCTGTCAACAATGGTTTTAAAACACCTGTTTTTACAACTCTTCTTCAGCCTCCACCCTTCACCATATGCACTCTATAAAATAAATGTTGCAATACATGAGTCACTGTCCTGCTGTGATAACACCTTAGACTAAGATAGCTAAGCACACCCAAAAAGCAGCCATACTGATATATAAACAGTAGAAGAAGAATTTATGAGGATTTATACCCAATGAGAATGCCCAAAACCTTCTTACACTCATGCTTGACACAGTAGCCATGCAACATGGAAATAGTAAGAATTCCACTGTTTGACCAGCGAGATAAGGTGTATGTGTACATTAGTTTGCAAGGTTTTCGTGTTGCGTTTGTTCAAATTGAATGACATTCCTGACGTCCTTGGTGGGTATCTGTGTTTGCATTTCCCTTGTTGTCCAAGTGGTTATATGAAAAGGTTACACAAAGTTGGACATAATTGAGAAGGACAACTTGAATAGAACCATCACTGAAAACTACAGGCTGCATGCACATTTGATATTGGCCGAGTGTGTTGACAGGGCAACTGAGAAGTAATGTGCCACAAAGCTATGGTCTTAATGACACTGACTGGGGAATGCAATGAAAGTGTGCATGCGCATGTGAGTGTGAAAGAGAGAAAGAGAGTGTAAAAGAGAGAGTGTGTGTGTGTGTGTGTGTGTGTGTGAGTGCATGTGTGTAAGAGAGAGAGAGCGAAAATGAGAATGTGTCTCTCCTCTGTGTCAGCTCTTATGGTAAAAACATTTGTGAAACACTTGAAGGGGCAAATTGAACAATTGGCTACACTAAATCAATGGCTGCTTTTTTCTGGCCAGCATATTTTAGCTGTGGAGGTGAACTGTCCAAGGCCAGTGGGAGTGAGAACAGTTCTGCTCAAACACAGCTGGTTGTTCTGACAAGCTAACCAAGGAGGCCCTCTATGCCCCTGGTCCTGCTGGATTAAAAAACAACAGTCTTGTTTGTGTCAGTGCACAGGGAGGCCAGAGAAAAAACAAGACTGACTATGCTTCTCCAGGGGATAGGAGGGAGAAGCGACACTTGGACTAGGAAGGAGGAAAAGAAAGCACGAAATCTTTGTGCATTATAAGTGAGCATTTTACAACCAACCAAACAACAAGCTCTCTGTGTGCACCACAGTTGTTTCATTCTAGTTTGATCCACTGTCAAGACAAACAAAGACCCTCACCACCAGCACAGTTGAAAGACAATTTCCCTGGAGTTGTAAAGACATTACAATTCTGCACAGACTATGCCCATTCAAAGAGTTTGCGTGTTCAAACTCTCCTTAGTCTTATGTCATGTTCTCAAATGCAAGCTAAACTCACATTTACATCTCACGGGCATATATTATATATCCCATATTTATTCCAGCATCTTTGCACTCTGCATCATTGCACTATTGTCCTGTTCACAATTTTCATAGTTTATTTTATATATATTTTACATCTGTACATAGTAGTTAAATGTTTTTGCTTATGTCTAGCTTTTTCAGCTTTGTTGTCCTTGTTTTTGCTGTATGTCTATTCTATGTAAGTACTAGAGAGCAATGGAAAGACCGGAGTCAAATTCCTTGTGGATACACATGCTTGGTGAATAAAGCTGATTCTGATTCTGATTCTGATTCTGATATGTTCTTCATTCAAGGTGGTTGAAATAAAAACGTACTCATGATCGATAGTGAATGTAACTTATATAATAACAACAATATTGCTCTGCTGGTGAGCTGTGACCAATGTGGAGCAACTTCCTTCAAGCAGAGCCTGCTATGACAGCTATGTCAAGACAGGACCGGGGGAACTTGAAGAGGCTGCCAAAGCAAATTGCCAGAGATGGCAAGCATACCAAGGCCTGGATGACGATCCTCAGCAGGCTGAGTAATTCAATGCCACCCCCTCCAGAAGGAAACAAATGTGAACCTAGGAGGATACCACTGTTTGCTTTTGGCCGATTTACACAACGATAAGAACGATGACTTACCACCCTTTTCACCGTTCACTTCAGCAGAAAGAGTGTAGGACTTTCGGGTTGGCACGGTTCATTACCCAATCACAGAGGAATTGCAATAGCTAAGGGTACTAAAAACCATTCACTTTATTATAAATCTCAAAATAAATTATGAATAAAAAATTTTGAGAACACTCTATTGCATTCAGCACATTCCATTCCATTCAGGATTCCACTGTATTCTATTTTCATTCCATACAAGCAACATACTGACTCAAGCTTGTGCAAGCTATTTTAGCCCTCAAGAATGGCCCTTGAGTACAACAGCCATATGGCACACTGTAAAAATACTCATCAACAACTTACAGTGTATGTTAGTGTATTTTAGTCAACAAATTTAGTTGTTTTAACTTGCATTTGTTAAATTTGACATTATTATTATATTATTAAATTGACTGAATGGTCCCTGTATTTAATCTCGGGGGGGTTGCAATCCACTTGGACATTTAATACAATGTCTTGAGTGTAATATTTAGCTGAGTTAATTCATGCAATTATTTGTTTTTAATAAAAAACAGTAATACATCCACTTATTTAAATGGTATCTATTTTAACCCAATACATTAACGACCTATATTGAATCAGTCAGTGAGTGAAAGCTCTGGCATACCTCATGTTAAATGGACAGACAGACACAACAGACTCAACAATGTAACCTATGGATATGTTAAGCACAAAGTTATTTGCAGTTTCTGCTCCTCACTGCATCAGTTGTATTGCATCACATCATTAAGAAATATTTTGTAGCCATTGATTGATTGATTGATTCAGAAGTCAGTTATGGGCATAATGTTAACTGCTGTGTTGGATTCATTCACTTAAAATGGTGTGAAATGTATCCGGGTTACAGTATCACATACAGTAGTAACTTGCTGGGATGTTAATTTCTCTGAAATTGGCACATTGATTTGAAATGGTAGCCAAATAACAAGAGTTTAATGGTTTATGGCTTATTACACCTTGAATTGTTTTACAGTGTATGAGGAGAAACACATACCCCATTGTCATTTCACTCTTGCTTCGCCTCTTTTCCCCTCCCTTATCAGTGGTATCAACATGGCTGTCAAGACAGGACAGAAGTTTTGACGTGCCTGTGGTCTTCACATGGCACAGTGAGATTAAAGTGGGGGGAAGAAAATGGAGCCAGCTGTGTTGCTGAAACATGTGGCTCTATGGTTGAGGGCTTGCCTGCCAGCAACATAACATGTTATTGCTGCACACAACAAGAGTGAGTCTGTTAAGAGAGAAGAAGACTGACATCCCTCACTTTATCTAAGGACTACACCACAGGGTTTCCCCTCGGATCAATAAAACACATTAGAAATTATTAAATCTCATCTGCAGCATTGTGCTGAAATTTATAGCACACTGTATGTATTAAAGCATATTGATAGGTATGTGCCACAGCGTAAAAATCACATGCTAAGAAGAAAGAAAACAGACGAGTACAATACAAAACTCTGACTCAATATCTCCATTGCTTTTCAACTCCCTACAGATTCCCAGCATTCCACAGACCACGGGCAGATGTTCTGCATTATCTCCTCTCTCTGCAGCTTCACTCTATTGCTTCACTCTACTGATCAATCATCATCAAGTATTGTACACAAAGATAAATAGCTAGATTTTCCTCAAGCAATACACAAAAGACTTGCACGATATAACTTTCCCTTTTTCTTGATGCAGTTGATATTGAACATGTACCTGAACATGTGCCTGCCATGTCAGAGTAGTTTTTTTGAAGGTTTGATTCATTTAGGACTGTTTAATCCAAAAGGACGTCGTAGGCCAGTTTAACTAAAAGTGCAGCCGTGATGATCATTTGAATAGTGTTTGATCGTGCAGGATTAAGACCCCCTCCATGCCCCCCCTCTAAATTGACAGCCTGGTGAATTAATTGGTTTTAGCTTTAAACTGTTTCTATAATAACCCAAGAGAGCCTTTATCTCTGGTAACAGATGTTAACTTGGATTCATAATTCATTGGGGAAAAAAAAACTCTGATGGCAAAATAGATAAGATATAAAAAATATTACATGCTATACTTTTTATTTGCAAGTAGCCTGTTATTTGTGAGATTGTTTGATATCAAAGGCTTCAGACTGGCATATTTGAAGGAGGTGCATAAATAACACGAACAAAAGAACGTGTGGCTGATTTCAATTCAGGAATTGCTGTGTGGGCGTTTTGATTTCAAACAGAGAAGATTTAGCTTCTTAAGCTATCTATTTATCTAGATGTAGTCTTAGAGATACTGTCTGAATTACCCAAACTTAACTTCTGATATCTGATAGTATACAATAAATACTGTATAAATTTTAAAACCGTACCATCATACATCATACACTGTGATTGCATCGTTCCCATTTAAAGCTCAATACATTGCTGACAACAATCCAAGTTATGGACAACTGGAAATATATTCCCAGGATTGTGAGGAAATGCCCAAGCTGCCTGTCAAGACAAAATGTGATTCATGTCAAAATGTTTATGGGCTTGGCTAATATTTGGGAGAGCATATTATTTTGTCTCATTCCTGCTTATGAAGTCTTGGTATCTCATTGGCTCATGACATGTTCCATGCCTGCTGACAACACCCAGTGTTTACCACACTAAAGCCACACGAGATGTTGCAACTTAGTTAATAGCCATGGAGACGTCCCGAACTATTTGTGATCTTAGAGAGTAAATGTGTCATTTCCAGTCATCATAGGAGGAGAGGTGTAAATATTGACTAAAATGATAGCAAATTACACCGCTGGGCTATTATTTCGAGGCCCCTCTCCTCAGCGTGCCTGTGATTATAGTAAGAAAGCAGTGGACGCATGGCTGGGCTTGGAGATTGCAGCAGGCTCTCAGCAGTGAGCCCGAAACGTTACATACATAGCAAGTGCAAATTAATTCACTCGAACAACAACCCCTATCCTCACCTGCTGTAACACGCTCTGCCAGCACTCGCAATCAAACAGCAAATTCCTTCCGCTCTGAGTTCTGAGGTGGAGGTTGAGTTGGAGGTTGTGGGCTGGATGTTGTGATTGTGGTGTAATTGACAGGTATGCTTGAATGCAATGTCTGATGCAAACCTCACACCCCCCCCACCCCTCTACTGGGGTCGGACAACAAACACGTTCGCTTCCAGGAACGTGAAAAAACATGCCAAGATGACAGGGCTATTCAGAGATGACGGGGCTATTCATTTGGTTAAACACACAGTGCATGCAGCATAAAATTTATCCCATCCATGTGTGAAGCAAAACCTTACCCTGTGCATGGTCCAGTGACTGCTGTAAGTCAGGTCTACTAATGTGTAAGTTCAAAGCAAGTATACAACTCAATGACCCCATTTGTATTTTGACTGCAACTTAGGACCACATCACAATGCCTGGTGAGAGGATAAAAGATGAATTTAATCTATTTAGCCCACACAATTATTACTATCATCAGCTTCATAGTGAGTCAGGCTGCTTTTTATTTGCCTAGTGGGAGTAGAAAAAAGCTGAGCAGTTGTCTCAACACCCGTTTCTTCCATTGTCTTTCCTATGAATGAGACAAGGCCTTGAAAACAGCTGCCTTGAAGCTGACTGCTGCTCATGTACAGCTGATTGTCAGCTGTGGTCGTCTCTTTCAATAGGCAAAGCCCAAACATTTGAATGACTATTGAATGAATACAATTCATAGAAACATCGGGAAATATCTATGCTCATGCATGGATTGAACTCAAAGCCAAGCCAAACATATACATAACACAAACCAATCTTTTTCAGGATATACTGATGTCTTTTCTTTGAGAAGAGAGGCCCTCTCCTCCTCCATCTTTCTATAATTGAAAGGCCCATTAACAACAGTGAACTCAGTAATTGATTTTACCTCTCTAATCTCCACTCTCTATTATGAGAAGATTTCTACCCTGCACCTGGGACCAAGCTCTCCCTGTTTTCTTATCTGCCCGCCAGTACATTAGCCCCTCCCAGTGGGGGTTGTGCTAATCCTCATCCACCACCCCCTTCATACATACACACACACACACACACACAAGGTTTTCTCAT